>JAAGNO010005983.1:0-52882 GCA_033439905.1 Ceryle rudis | reverse complement strand
ACTGGAGTATTTACAGTGAAACCAGTGCATGAGCTGTACATGGACACTTGGGAAATGAATCCAGTTTAAAATCTCTGGCTCTTCTTTTACCATGGTGCTCACCGCTGTTCATGCAAGATCCTTTTTAAAGGACATTTAGGCACAGAAAGCAGGAAAAAAAAACCCCAAATTAACACAACTGGCGTGGGCATTTGTGACATGGTGCTGAAGCCCTCCAAAGCTTCACCAAGGCAATCAGTCCACGGTGTTCAGCCTAAAGGTGCTGAGTGTGGTCAGGATCTCTCCCTTGTTACGACGCCAGCCCAAAACTGTTGGACCCCCATGCTTCCCATCTTGGTAGCCTCGGGTATCTACAGCAGCTATACTGTGCAATGCAACTCTCACAGTAAACAACAGAAGTTGGTTGGCTTTTCTTCTGAGGAATGACATTTTACTTAGGGCATTTTAAATTTTTTTCTTCCCTTCAGCACGTCAAGAAAAAGTATAATTAAAAGTATATCAAAATTGTGCAGCAAGAAGGGTTCTGGTAAGCGAAGCAGGATCTCTGACGTTATTTATAGCTGCAAACACAATGAGATGCATATCCCCCCCCTCACTGGAGGCTGAGGCAGTTAATAGAAATGCTGCTTGTAGGAAGCATAACCTGTCTGTACACACTGCGAGTCTGGCGCATGACACACTTTCTCTAGATCACTCTAATGTGGAACAGTTCCACTTTAGCGGTAAACACAACAGCAAACCATTCCCTAATGGACCGCTACGTCTCAATCTGCAACCTTGCAAGAAACGAGCTGAAAGCTTGTTTTGGCTAAATACATCCTGCTTAGATTTTGAAGGCAGGACGGCAAATGGGTTTCTGCTATTGAAAAAAAAAAATATACACAGGGATTTAAGAGGGTTTAACTTCACCTATAGTCAGTCCCCAAGCTGTGTTTGTATCTTCTGGCACGGGTCCCTGCAGATTCATTGGACCTCTGGGATGCAGGATGCATCTGCACCTCAACTAATACATCTTGATGGCCATAATAACCAGAGCTGAATGAGGGGGAAAAAAAATACCCACCACCACCACCTTATCAGCATGCAAGAGCTGCAGGCAGAGGGAGTGGGGAAAGAGCTGGAATTCAGTCTGGTGAAAAAGCACATTGCTGAGATGCACAAGCCTCGTCTAACAAGGTTTTGGATCAGGAGCATGAAAAGCTTGCTTTGTTTTAGTAATAGGCTGTTTTGTTTTATTAACAAGCCTTGTTAAAGTCTTCACATTCTGGCTGAGATTTACTTTGGCTGTAAAGTGGAAACGGTTGGAATGGGACTGAGCCATGCTCATGAAGAATTAAAAGAGAAATCTCTCCAAAGCCCTGAATGATGCTAGGAGGGTTACTGGAGAGCAGGGAAGTTGCAGCCCTCATGGCCTGCAAGAAGATGCCGGACCACGGATCGCTCAAGCGGTAAATATAGTTGGTGGCTGAGGTGGCCCTAAGTACCCTGGTAGAGCATCTATGCCCACTGGCAGTGTCCACCTCCAGCACAAACCAGAGAGCTTGAGTTGGACACAGATATTGTTTCTGTGTCCTCCTTACCTTGACTCCACGTGGTCCTGGATAACCGACGGGGCCCTGAGGACCTGGGGGCCCCTGGAGGGAAAAAAAAAAAAAAAAAAAAAAAAGAAAAACCCATCAAAAACCAACCCAAACTTGCAGCAATGCGGGGAAAACAAATATCTCGCGCATCTGGTTGCTTCAGACCAGGTGGAAATGGCAGTGGCCTTCCAGAAATAGTTCACAATAGCACAGAAAGCTACAGGAGCATCACCTTGAAAAGGTGCACTGGGCTGAGCCAACAGCAAAGATCTGTAAGATAGGAAAGGAGGACGAGAAGAGACAGAACAGCAACAACTTGTTAGAAAGGGGATTTATACATGAGATTGATGATATGTGTTTTAGATTAAAGACCAAGAGGGGAAGAACATGTTCTGCTGTCTCCCCACTCCCCAACTGTCCTGGTTTTGCAGTAACGCAGCAGAGCTTATGATGATGACGATCACAGAGAGGAGTTACTGCTTGAGGCACAAGCCTCGGGGTGATGTCCTTTTGCCTCAGCTGTGTGGGAGAGGAGATGCTCACAAAGCTCCTTTCTGGCAACAAAAGGTATAAATCCTGAGGGACACCATGAGCTGTTCTGGACATGGTACCCAATATATGTCCTGCAAAAACTCTCCTTCCCACCCTCACTGCCACACTTGTCCTATGCCTGCAAATAAATCACGTTCTTTACTCAACCCAGTTGGCTTTTATTTCACTCTATTCCCTAACTAAACAAATAGCCTTCCACTTCTCCCAGCCTGAGATAGGACAATTTTTTCCAGCCTGACAGCCAGACAGAGCTGACGGGTCCAGCAGCATCCCCAGCCTCGCACAAACGTTGGCTGGAGAAGTCCTGCAGCACCGGCGCTGCTCCGAGATCACCTCCCTGACATTTGTCAAACATCTCCCAGCTCAGAGAGCACCAGCACAACAGCTTCTTGGCTCCTCGTATTCTGCAGAGGCCAATGTTTGAATTTTTGGCCTCATGTGACACCAGCCAGACAAACGGCTGCGGCCGTGGGTTGTGCTCTTTGAAGGACCCAAGCAAGGCTGAAGCAGAGACCCATCAAACCAACTCTGCTCTAATTAAAGACTTTTGACAAACATAATGGTTTTCAACTGAACGGGACACAGTGGGAATGCAGATGGTAAATCTCCCAGACAGACGGATGACTATAATTCAAGGACTGTAGCCTGCAGCAATATTCTCAAATTTATTGTTAAAGAGGGATTTTGATGGGGAGAGGAAGAAAAAGGAAGACCTGGAATAAACAAAAAAAGAGTTATTTTCTTCATTCTCACTGTCACAAAGGATTTTTATTTGTGCCTGATGGAGAGAAGGCTTCCCTGCACAGTTCCCTGTTTGCTTGTCCACTGCTTGCCAGGGAAGCTGGGAGGAGCTGAGAAGAGACCATGCGAAACACCGTAAGAGACTCACAGGCAGAAGAAACCTGGGCTCAGCTTTCAACTTTTAACAGGGTTTGCTTCTTCCACCTCCACTGACCCACCTTCCCCAGGCTGCCCAGTTATCCCTGGAGCCCCATGAAGATGCGTCTCCTTCCAGTTACCGTGACCTTCCCCTTGGCATTATGAGGATCTTGCTGACACTTACCTGACTCCCCTTCTCTCCAGGAGGACCTTCCTTGCCAGGGTGACCCTATTAACAAAAGAGACAAAGAGAAGAGAGAAATGGGTTTAGCACGTGTCTGATGCTTCAGAAGCCTGCAGGCTCACTCAGACAGCTACAATTTCTTTGTAAGAGAACAGCTGCTCTCCAGGAAGCTCTTACTGATATAAGTAGCAGCCCCCAAAGCCAACTTGCAAGAGTAAGCATTCCCCAAAAGGGAGAGGGCTGCATTTGGGACCTTGGTGATATCCTACTTGGCTATTTTGCACTTTTACTCCTTACCACCTTCCAGCAGAGAAGCACAAACCATTATTTAATATTCTTCACGTATTAGAACACCTCAGTGAGTTTGGCAGCAAGCAGCATATAAATTTTGCAGATGGGAAAACAGATAAAATTAACTCCATGTCTTAGCAAACTTGTGAAGGTCACAAGATGCCCAGACTAGTCAGAACCTCTCATTAATTTCCTCGAGTCCATTACAAGATCTCATGACAAATGCTCCTGCATCCCCGTTAGACACCGGCTGGCTGGACACTGGCCAGCATTCCTCTTGGGATTTGATGCTGAATAACTCAACATCCAAGAGTTTCCAACACATTCTCCTTCACAGTCATTAGAAGCCTTTTGTTGGGATTGCAGTCAGTAGAAAACAAAAATGTGAAGTGCCTCAGATGGAACCCGAAGGATTAGTGAGAAACTGGGGAAATGCATGAAAGTAGTTTTTAGAGTCTATCTCCCTGCCGTTGAAAACAAAACGGAGCGAGGATGGAAGATGACTCTTTGGTTGGCAGTGTCTGTGCAAAAGCAGTAAGCTGCTGTGCGGGCATTCACTGCACACCCAGGAACTTTTTATTTTATAGAGATGAAAAAAAGCACATCCAGCTGCTCTAAAGCCACTAAGACCTTCTGCACTCAATGGTTTCTTTACTTATGAACTCTCCTCTAAATACACAAATGATTTTCTACAAATATATCAAGGAAAATCATGAGTCTTCGGAATGGGAATGTCAGACAAGCTGGATTTCATAAAACAAGCTGGTTTAATAAAGAAACAACGTGACACCTGTCATTTTCATATCAACAAAATGCAGGAGAAAATGCAATTTGAATTTCTCCTGCGAGTTTAAATGGCACCATGAGCATCACTGCACAAAAGGGGTCCTACAATCATGTTTGCCTTCAGCTCCTGATATCTCTCTGCACCCCAGGAGTGGCAAAATGCAAGCGCAGCATGATTTCAAAAGGCTTTGTCCATTCTGCATTAAATCTCCACTTTCAAAACGTCCATCTCCATTACTGCTATTAAGATCAAACATTGATGAGCAACTTGGTTGGTTTTCACAGCGAGATGCTTCAGGCCCTCAGGGCTTTTCAGATTTCTTCCAAGACCAGTATCTATAAAAAGAACATGGGCTGGTTTTTGTCCTTAGAAAGAGCAGCCCATACACTTGCAAACCTATCAACTGTCTGCAAACTACAGAGCTACCTGCAGCGAGGGACCTGTGTCCAGGCAGACCCACACGTGCTCAGCTTGCAGGTCTTCTACAGCCGTCGGTCTGCATAAAAATAGCCCTGGTGTCTTCTCCAGCTGAACTTCCCTGGAGGCTGCTGCAGGAATTTCACATAGAAAGCTGCAGCTTGAGAGATGTTCTGGGCTTTGCCTGAGCTGCTCTGTTGACTCAGCTAACAATTGTACGCCTGTTCGAGCTGCCCTCGGTAGGAATGATTATCCCAGGGTGGGAAATGTAATTTTTTTTTTTTTTTTTTGCCATACTTTGCATTTGCATTAGTGGAATGTAACTATTTTACATTTGTCACTTTTATAACCAGGTGCCTCTGAGGCGTGTAAAAAATGAGATCAGGTTTAACAGCCAGAGATTTTTAAGACCAATTTTTAGACTAAGGAGCAAATGATGTTTAAAGTAGGATTAGGAAGAAGCTGCAGGAATACAGCGCTGACATGCAATTTCAACCTGTTCTTATCACCGTTCTGCAGCAGTTCCCAGCAGCCCCGAGCGAGATGAGGACCACCCCGTGCTGGTGCTGCAGTACAAATAAACATACACACATAGGAGACCATCCCTATCTCGCTGAGCTGCCAACCTACATAAAACATAGAGGAGAAACAGGAGGAGGGGAAAGTGAGACATGAAGGGATGGTGAGAAGTTCCTAGTGTTGCACCATGAGGCCAAGCAAAGCCTGGACCAAGGACAGGGCTTCTCAGACTCAAACCCTTCAACCCAGCCTTGCAGTGCTTCACAAGGCCATGGTGCACCCCAGGGTGGATGGGTGCAGAATAAGACTCCAAGCTCTGGTGCCAAGCAGAGACCGAGGAGAGGATGACTTACCGGAGGACCATCTGCACCAGGCATGCCAGGAAGACCAGGTTTGCCCAACGGCCCCTAAAAACAAACACAAAATCATCAGCTGCAATGGTCAAGAGTCTCCAGAACATTGGAGGACAGGGCTTTTCAGACACATTTTTTGCTTTTCCTAGTGGTGAAAGGCTGCAGAGAGGTGAGTGTGTTAGAAAAGCTGCTGTGACTTGTAAGGAGTCTGCTTATTTCTGTGGGCAGAGCTGTTCCAGCACCCTCGGATGCTGCAGCGTTAGTGCCGGCACCTCACACAGACAGACACGATACAGCAGCTCAACAGCCACAGGAGATGCTGGGGCATGAGGCATCGAGCTGCTCTCCTGCCAAAAGGGCAGGATGCTGCACATGTGCATAAGCACAAGTCAGAGGATATCAAACTATGGGGCTCACTGGACTGTGCTTCACCCATTCTTTGGTGACAAACAGCAAAGGAAGAGTGGAGCTGCCTCAGCTGCCTGCGCTTGCTGCTTTAACACCAGTCATTGAATACCTTTTAAATTAAGCAGCCCCATGATTTCTAACACCACCACTGCTGTCATGAGCGTGTGACTCTGCAATGACAGCTGAGAGCCCTTTATCTGGCAGAACTGCTCCTGTGCTCCTTGGCAGGAGAATTATCGATAATTTGAGTCCACCCCACGCTGCCAGCACAAGCCGGGGACTGTCCTGGGACACACGCTGGGTCAACAGGAGCTAAGCAAACACCTGGAGAATTCCTGCTCTGAAGGCAAAACTGTTCCCCTGGGTTAAATCCTGATGTTCCCAGGGCTGCCTGGGGCAACTGAGGCCAGCACCTACCCCATGGCAACAGCAGCATAAAATCAGAGAGAGCTGGTAGGGAGCAGGGAAGAGGCAGAGGGAGGAGATCTCAGCTGAGCAAGACAAATCCATGAGCTCTGCCCATTACCATCCCGCTCAGACTTCCAGGCATTTAGCCCACAGATAAAGACAATTTTCAGTCCTCTCCTAATATTTTACCACAGGCTGCCTTCAAAATGTTTCTCTTACGAGGGGAAATGAATGCAAATATTATGAATTAGAGGTAAATCGTGCTTTCTTGTCTCTCTTCTGTCTGGAATGAGAAGCATTAGACTTTCATAGACATGGCTGCAAACAGATGTTGCATATGGGGCAAAGGAGCAGCTGAAGTAGCAAATGCATATTAATGGAAACAGTTGTTTTAAGTCAGAGCTGCAGTATTTTAAACATACCTTCTCTCCTGGGGGACCAATCGCGCCTTGTGGACCTGGAAGACCCTGTGAAAAAGAAAAAGAAAAAAAAAAAACAAACAACAAAAAAACCCAAACCTAGGGTCATTAAAGGAACAAACTATTCCTTCCAAATACACTTTGGCAGTGCCTCATCTGAGCATCATTCTAGCGCCTGCACTGGCTGGGGATTTCCTCAGCTCCATTCATTCTCAAAACGTCTTACAAGAGACGATAAAATTTCATTTCTGCACGGCATGCCTCCTCTGGAGAGCTGCACCGCTCCGCCGTGTGCAGCCAGGCTCATCCCCAGGATGGAAACAGAGATGCTTGGAGAAGCAAGACTTGCTGAGAGCCGTGGAAAAGGCTGACAGCAAGGCTTGGACATCTGTATTACCCATCTGGCTCCAGAGCAACTGAACTGTGGGACGCTAAAAATCAGACACGAGCCACAAGATGTGGCTGGGCCAAAGAGACCGCTTGGACTTGGGTTTGACTTTGCATCATGGTAGCAAAAGCCAGGTGAGAACCAGGGGGAATCTGAAACTGGGAGCATTTTCAGGAAGATTTTGGGCCAGTGATGGAGCATCAAGCCAATTCCCAGCAAATCTCCACATTGCTGGTCCCACCTCTGGCCGGGGAGCGAAGCTTGTTCAAAATTATCACTCCTTTTTCCTACCCATGGAAAAGGAATTCTCCTCTTACCTGAGCACCCGGGTTTCCCTGCTGTCCTGGGGGACCTGGCTCACCTTGAGGACCCTGTGAGGAGACAAGGGCAGAGCTGAAGGCAGAAGAGGCGAGAGTGGAGCTGGTGCTTTCTCAAGCACTACAGCTCCTGCCCCCTGCACAGCCCCCCACCCTCCCACAGCATCTCAAGCCCCTCTCTAACCCGCTGCTGGTAAGTGAGAGCTCCTAGGGAAGGGAACCTGCTTCTCTCCATAGCGGGAAAGTTATTTCAGGGCACACTCACTTCTCTGCATTGACATGTAGCCCAAATGAGCTGGGCAGGACTTTAACACTACCTGGCTTTGCACTGGCTTTTCTGCAGCGAGTCCATTTCATCCAATTAGTACAAAGCGTGAGGCACATAAAGATTTTTTTTTTCCTCTCAGTTAAATTACTATATTTTGATATTCATTAGGGCAACACACATCTCGATGAAAGTATTTGATCCTTCGCGGAGAAATAATGTGTAATTCCATCAGAAATTATAATAAATTAACATCCATTTGCTGCAGAAAGATACTCTCTGTGGTTTTCACAGGCTCTGACAGGAATCTAGACCAGGCTAAGAAGCAATTAGCAAATCTAATTTAACAGAGTACATTTTACATTTTGGTCTATATAATATCTGAACTGCCTGTGAAATTTGCAGTGAAAACTTACCACGTTCCCCTTGGGACCTGTTTGTCCATCCATACCAGCCACACCCTGAGAAAGGATTTAAAAAACAGCACTAAGAAAATATCTTCTTATTTCGCAGTGCAAAAGCAGAGAAACTGCCATAAAAATAACAAAACATCAGGAGGCCCTTTGGACAGCATGGAAGGGGAACAATTTTCTAAAGGTGTTTGGTAAAGCAGGCAATTCCAGGAATCCAGTTTACATTTTAAAAAGTCATTTCAGTGTTTTCCCCGCTGGTTTAACCTGCTTGTGAAGCAGAATCAGCACCAGGTCGAGGAAATCCTGGCTAAATACCACAGCAGAATCACCTCCATCAGCGAGCAAATGAAAAGGACAATCTGGGCTGAAGACCTCGCTCAGGACACGAGTGCATCGTCCAGCAAGGCAGAGGCTGAGGGCAACGGGGCTGTGCTGCATTGTGCCAAAACAGAAGGCAGCCGGGGTCAAACACTCCCTGAGCATCTTCATTAAGGGGGTAATGTGGTACATAGTCAACTGGAGATGTCCCACTCTGGGTTCCTCTGTTTTGCTCTGGGACAGGGCAAGATACCTGGTGTAATGACACGCTCATTTGGAGCAGATCCTGAACCCTCATTAAATTTCAGCAGGACTAGGAGCTCAAGGCGAAGATGTCTTTGCATCCCAGGAGGGTCTAAGGGCTTCACAACGCTCACCATTAACTGCTGACCCCTCTAGCTCTAGCAGCAACCTGGGTTTTGGCTTTTACGTTGTGGGACTTCAGCGAGCTGCAGTGATTTACAGAGAGAGCTTCTGCGTCAGCACTTCCAGCAGCCCACGACAGATAAGGTGACTGTCTCCCAAATAAAAAATGGCATGTTCTTTCCTTGGCTTTCACCCGAAATATGAACAAACTGCTTTAAAGTCTCACCAGCCCTCAGGCGAAAGCTAATAGCAAAGCCACTGTGTTAATAACTCTCATTCTTCCCTTTCAGCCTGAGCAAGGCATTAATATTTACTCAGGTGGGCCAGATCCTGAGCTGCTCTAAATGAACCTGATGCCACTGAAAATGGGGGAGAATATGGACTTTGAGCCATAACTTTTTTTCTCAAATACCTCCTTCTTTGCCTTGCACAGATGTATAAAATTCTGCAGCTGTATTATCTCCTTGAATGACTAATGGGGACAGGATATTTTGCCCAGAAAGCTCAGCTGAGGAGGGCAGCAGCCCCAGGAACTCACCGGTGGCCCTGGGGGTCCTGGCGGCCCCTTCGGTCCCAGCAATCCTCGGGGTCCCTGTTGGGGGAAACAAACGGGGTTAGCGTTCCCAGTGTCCCCTCGCGCTGGTGCGAGCGTGGGTCGGGGTGAGCTCGTGCACGGCTGAGCAGGGCTCTGCCAGGGCTGGCACAGCCATCACCTTGCTGGTTTTGCAGTAACAGCAGCTTTCTTGGTTTACAAAGTGCGCACACATCTTTGAATTATAAATCTAAATAATAGGGGCAGAAACATTTATTCTTTGGATTGTAAGGCCCGCTTAGACCAGTATTTTCTTCATTAATTTAATTATATTCCTGGGCTTTCCCCGTAATGTACACAGTGATGTAAAATCATTCTATTCTAGCCGGGAAGTATTATGAAGAATGACCAGATATCACTAGTAGATCATCAGCGTTAGCATTTGAAAAATCTCTCCAGATTTAATTTTTATCATTCACAATCTATACAACTCAGCAAAGCTGGAAAAGGTTTTCAGCCTGTAGCATAAACTTTCAAAGGCATTTGGCTCTTAAAACTGTAACCAGTCAGGATTCCTGGTATCATGGTGTTTCCAGTTCTAGCTTTCACCAGATTTAACCTCAGGTCATCTTCAGGTAAATCAGTAGGATTGGAGCATCACCTTGAATAAGCACAGACATGGTGGGAGAGTTGTATTTGTTCAATAAGAAGCTTTCCAACTCACAGCCCAGCACCTCCTGTACCTTGAACCTTCAGGTGGGTTTGTAGTGAAAGGAAAGGGGTGGGGTCTGGTGTGCATTCAGCTGCAGGTCTGAAAGCTCACTTTTTAAATGCAGACCCTTTCTTAAATTAGGGAAAGTAGGGGAACTCTGGGTATTTGTAAAAGATGGTGCTCATTCACTGTCACGGAGGAAAATTGGTCTTGATTGATGGGCAGTTTTATCTGTCTACCCAATTATTACACAGTCCTTTTTATGATGCAGAAAGGATAGAGGGATTAAAATGAAATGTTACAGGATGAGATAGGAGACATTAAGAAAGTGTCTGATCTTGGAGACTGAGGGGATTTTTGATCCTGCAAAAAAATGTAAGTTTGCAGCAAAAACTGGATGCGTGAACCAGCCTGTCCCAGGCATCAGAGACCTTCATGGGCTAGAGTCTGACATGCTAAGCCCCAGCCTCGTACCAACTGGTGATGGGAATTGGAAGGAAATGGAGCAGAATGAAGAGAAGAAAATTTTGAAGTCCCACCACTAGTTCCAGTTACTATTACATTTGGGAAGAGCCTATTTTGGCTCGGGGCAGAGAAAAAGACAAACACAAAGATTTAGGGTGTGTGTATTTATCATAGAACGGCTGGGGCTAGAAAGACCTTTACAACTCATCTGGTCCAACTCCCCTGCAGGGAGCAGGGACATCTGCAGCTAGAGAAGGGTGCTCAGAGCCCCGGCCAACCTCACCTGGAATGGTGCCAGGGATGGGGCAGCAACCACCTCTCTGGGCAGCCTGGGCCAGGATCTCACCACTCTCAGCATCAAAAATATCTTCTCTCCAGTCTAAATCTCCCCTTTTAGTTTAATCCCATCACCCCTGGTCCTGTCCCAACAGGTCCCGCTAGAAAGTCCATCCCCATCTTTCCTATAGACCCCCTGTAAGTACTGAAAAGACACAATAAGGTGTCCTGAAATAAGTTTCTTGGAACACAATTTAAACCTTTACTCTGCCCATCACACGTATTTTTTTACTCGTGTTGCTGCAATAAAAATAAACCTCCCTGCATGCATTGCCACCATTTGAGTCCCTCTTTTGTGACTGTGTTACCTGAGCACATAAATGCTTTTAAGAAGTTAATAACCCGTAAGTTATTGCTTAGACATGTGCTAAGGAGATAGCTGAGTTGATTAATCTTTCCCAGAAGTTAATCAGACATCTCGTCTATAATTTAGTCCCAGTGAGTCCGTAAATGCCAACCCTTCCCTTTCTCACATGAAGTGTGTCCAACAGTTCCCATCAATTACTCTCAGGCTGCCACGCTGGGCCTTAGAACAACAAAATAAGACATTCTGAAAGCAAAGGCGATGGTAAATGATAGATAATGTTCTTTTCATAACAAAGGAAATGCATTTTGGGTGAAATAAGCAGCCAACAACTGTACTACACACAAGAACCTCCAGATGGCCAGAAGCAGAGTTCACCATGGCCAACAAAGTAAAAAATTGCTCAGCACTGGGGGAAAAGTGCTTTCAGAGTCTTAAATCAACAACTCAACCGTTTCTTTTCAGAGATGCTCCCTGAAAGCATTTCTTTGGGTTGGTCAGGAGGTTTTTTTATTCAAAACCCCTGGTGTCACCTTTAAACTTTACTGATACCAGAAACTCTCTCCTTTGCTAGTCCTGGTTCAGCTGCTCTGGTGAAGGCCCAAACACTGACAAGCTCTGCAGGATTTATGAAGTTTTGTGCACTGTGAACAGAAATATTGACCCCCATTGATGTCAGGACAGAAGTCCTCTTGAGCTCAATCCTGCCAGGACTTCCACCCCGAAATTTCAAAGGGATCATTAATGCTGCAGCAAACGAAGCATGTGGGCAAGGGAGCTGCTGGCTACTTGCTGCTGTTGCCTGTGCAAGAGCAGAGAAAACCATTCCTCACTGGAGTTGGCTATGAACACCCATGAAAATTGTATCTCACTTATGCTTACCATGCATAATTTCTACCCTAGACTACTTACCTGAGTCTTAAAGAAAATATTAGGAAGAAGGATACGTGCAGGAAAGGTATGAGACCAATCAAAGCAAAGCTTCACGTTTAAAAATACGAGGTTTGCATTTCAAGTGCTAGCTAAGGGAGCAATCTAAATCATGACAATTTTACTCATTAAAAAAACAACAAAGAATCAACCAAACCGCAAAAACACAGAAAGCATCTTCTCTTTTTGGAAGTCATCTTAGTTGGGAGGTGGTAAAAAGGCAGCAAAACAAGAGTTGTTAAGGCAAAGAACTCTCCAAACTGGTCACATGGATCTTCATCCTCAAGCAAAAGCAGCTCAGTCCCTACAGGACCTCAGGGGTCTTGCTTAACACCAGAAGAGCTGCCCCATGGGACCCCTAAACCACCATTATCGTATCAAGACCTTGCCTAAAGCAGTGCTGCTGTACATCAAGCCAAAGGAGGAGATACTCACAGGTTCTCCAGGTAGACCTCGGGGTCCAACTTCTCCATCATCTCCCTGCTCAGCAGCAAAGGCACAGAGAGAAGCAGCAAAAGAGACAGAACAAACCAGTTATATTTCAGTCACATCCCAGGTGTTGTTAAATAATCATCACACAGAAAAACCAGCTTCCCTGGAGTAATGAAAGGGTAGCCGTGCATAAGGAAGACCTCATAAGCCTGGAGACTAATACTGCGTGTGCAGAATTTACTGAAGATTAGAAATGCTGTAAGGATACTTCATAATTCATGTCGATGTTTATAAAGATGGATTTTGTTAATAGACAAGATATTGTAGAAACAATTTGGGGCATGTGAGTCAATAACCGCAAGATTTAGTACCAAACTGAATGGGAAGCCAGCATGGATGTGCTGCCTGGGAATGTGATTTAGCCAAATGAGGGCTCCTCAGAAAAACCAGAGGCAGCAAAGGGGTAATTCTTCATCCCTCCACTCCCATCTCCTGCTGGTACCCCAAACCTGAGGCTCCCTCCTGGGAAATCAACTTCATCAGCCAGCCCTTGTAAACCCTCCTCTTCTGCCGATAAAATTCACGCTCTTCTCAGTTATGTGCCTCTCCCTGCACACCTTGAATGGTTTCTTTTTGTCTCTAGGATTAAAGTTTTCCAGACACTTGTTCTTCCCCTACGAGACACAGACTTGGTCTTTTCAACTTCAAAGCACTTTACAGCCACAACTAATTAATCCTCACAAACCCCGTGGTGAGCAAGGTGTTATTATCTGGGATTTGCAAAGGAAACAAATAGTCCAAGGTGGAAAGAAAGCATCATGGAACAGGATTAGAGGCTGGGAAATCCATACTCGCGCCTCCGATTAAACCACGTGCTCCTCACAGCCACGGATTCAGCCTTTTGAAACTCTTCTCTTAAACCAGCCCTTCTGGAGCTGTAATCACTTAGTTTGAGCTTTGCTAAAGGCCTTCAGCTATTGACTTAAACAGGGTAGAAGAAGTGAACAACGTATCTTCGATTCCCCCATCTGTCCGGAATTTCGATTCCCCAAGCCTTGCTGCAATTTCTGGATCTTAGAAAATCACGAGCGATCCTTTGCACACCTGGAGGATGATCTTTTAACAAAGCCAGAGGTTCCTGACCAGATCTTTAAAACAAAATTCTTCTCACTTCTATTTCCATCCTCTTCTTCCCTCTCACCCCGATCACCCTCGGCATCCCCAGGACACAAAGGTTGGGTTGGGTGCTGCCACTGCTGACCGGCAGCAGAGGACACGCCGGTGCTGGCTGCTCTCGCCACGTCGCTGGCTCGTACTGCAGCTGCTTCTGGTTTACAGGGGTTAGTTATCAATTCAAAGGACTGCTGAATCCAGAGATGGACTTACCCTCTCCCCATCCTCTCCAGGTGCCCCTGGGGGTCCATGGGGGCCTGGTTCACCCTATAATGAAACAACAGAGAAGCTTCAGAGAAGACGGAGGTGCTCCAGCAAAACACTGGGTAACGTTGAGAAACCAAGCAACAGGCTTGACAAATTTTCTGTCTGCTGAAGGTATCTGGACCCTCACGATTCCTGTGCTCTCTGAAGCAGCAGCCCCTCTCTACCTGCTCACACATGGGCTCCAGCACTGACAGACTGATGTTCTCCAGGGGCCAGAGCTCACGGGATTTACTGGTGACACTTTGGCAGCTGTCTGGGAACTGAGCAGGCCCTGTGGCTGCTTCAGGAGAGGGACTCGGGCTCTGCAGGCAGTTATTGCTTTACCCAAGGCGTGCTATTCCATTTCTGGCTGATTAAGCATCTCTCTCAGGCACCGTCTTCCCTTTCCTGTGTAGCTTGTAATCACGATGCAATCTCCACTGTTCAAACACTCCCCTGCTTTATAAAGCAATGGCTGCACTCCCCGGGGAGGGGAGGCACAAACAGCCTGCCAAAATAACTGGCTTCTTGCATTATTTTTTTCCCCCGTTGTTTAATTATAAAGCAAAGAGAACAATCTCATTATAATTTTTGGCAATTGCCATCCACAAATGCACCATCTAAAAGCAGGTTTTGCCTCTTATTTATTTTTTAGCCTGCTTTTTATTAAGGTAATTTCTTCCCCCACCCCTTTCCAATTTCAAGCAGTCCCAGAAGGCTCTTGAAGCTTCATGGGATGCGAATGCTGTGCCTGGGAGGGACGCTCTGACATCTCAGAGCTTTTATGGGATGTCTGTCCTCTCCTAACTGCACCATTGTGGCTCATCCCCAGCAATAGTTGCCCTCCTCCCAGCAC
Source organism: Ceryle rudis (assembly GCA_033439905.1). Lineage (NCBI taxonomy): Eukaryota > Metazoa > Chordata > Aves > Coraciiformes > Cerylidae > Ceryle > Ceryle rudis. The sequence continues at coordinate 38,032 of JAAGNO010005983.1, read as the reverse complement.
CTCCCAGCCAAGGTTCCATCACAGACCGTGGACAGAAGACAAGTGGAAGGTAACTTACTCTATTTCCCTTCTCACCAGGCAAACCAGCCAAGCCGTCAAACCCTCGGTCACCCTAAAAGAAAAAACAGTTTAATACACATTTCCACCTGCCATTGAAAAACTTCCCAATTTGTTTCCTTTCTTTGTCACAGAGGGATTGACTTTTCTCTCTCAGACATCCAGCCTTCACCTACCATCAGAGCAGGGATGAATCCAATTTTATAGATTAAATCCAGAAAGAAGCTCGCAGTCATTTTACCTCCTCTCTCTTTCCCCAGCCCCTATAGTTTTATGTGGTTTTCCATGTGGATTTTAGCGCTTCTGTGGGTGATTTCTCCATGATCTAAAACATACATCCCTTCTGAACAGGTTCTCCTAGTCCAAATAGTTATTTATTTTTATTTCTATAGAATTACAAACAATCCACCGGTGAGCAAACTGGACATCAGTATTGCAACACCTGCCAACAGGTCCCCAAACACCTGAGCTTTACTACAATCCATCCCATACATCCTTTTATCCCTCCTGGACATTCCAAGGCAACAAAAATATATACAAATAAATTCTGAACACTGTCTTAACAAAGTCAAGGGCAGAAGACAGAGCTGTTTTGACTTAAAGAGGAACGTCAACAGCTGGTAAATGTGGTGACTTCTCATGGATGCTTAAGGGGCATTTCCACACTACCCTGCAAAGAGCAGCCAGCTCTGCCTGACCCAGCACAAAGCCAGATGTGAGACAGGGGCTGCACAGAGGATATACAGCCCCAAATTACTGACACTGAGACAGCGAACCAAGGCAAGGATGGATCCCAGCATCTCTTTTCATACATATCTCCAAGTCTGCCACTGCCTACTGCTGTAAATGCAGCTCTGGACATCCTTCTGGGGAGCACGACGCCAAGCTCAAAATAATGAGCTCTCCTAAAAGGCCGGGCATGTTAATTTGTGCTCGGCACTGCGTTGAGAAAAGTCAAGCAACCTCACGCTGGCAGAGTGCAGGCAGCACCAAGCAGCCTCTGCCTGCAAATGACCATATGGTCATTCCAGGTCTGTGGATGCTCCCAAGGAAAGGGGCAATGTGGAGAAATTCAAGTGTGAGGAAGAAAAAGCCAAACCCCATGAGTCCCAGAGCAGATGAGCAGCAGGAACCTGCCTTTGCAGGGCTTTTGCCCACATCTGCACAACTCCTCTGGGTCGGTGTGTGGAGAGCTGATGATGAACTGCGAGCTGCAAGAGGATTTCTCTTCAAATTTGTGCCCTGTTCCAGTCCCCTCTGTTCTGAGGGGGCACGGAGACAGGAATGCACAGAGACAGCATTTTCCTGAGAGCTTCAACTCTTTGGAAGAGAAAGAGGATATGGGGGTGGGTGTTCTTGTAAATTGTGGGTGACACCAACTCCTAACACCCAGGGCAGAAGGCAGCGGGCACCACCCAGTAGATAGAAAAGTCTCTTTTTCTCTGTGAGGAGATGAAGCCACCTGTATTTTCACATTCTAAAGGTACGTGAAAATAGTACCAGCTCCTGCCTTCCACAAATCCTTTACCTATCAGCAAGGAAAGGAAAGTCACTTACACCTGAGCAGATGGAATGGCCGATCGGCCTGACCAAGCTGCACCCAGGGTAGCCAACAGCTCTTTCCTTTCGGCAGGTCTGAGAGCATCGCTCCATCTCTGCTCACAGCAAATTTCCTTCTCCTTCCCAGTGCTGCTCATTATTCTGTTTTCCCTTCTTCCCTGGCATCCACTCCTTGGAGGGCAGTTGACGCTCATTAAAGCACTTTACTGGATAAATGATTTGCAGTCTCCTGTCTCTGTATCAAAACCCTCCATCTATTCCAGCTTTAAGTATCTACACAGTAAAGTACTTAAACCTTCTAACACATGATTCCCTGAGCAAACTTTCTCGCATTCAATTTCAGTGGAACAGCTTCTTTCTTGCTTGGTAATTCCAGCAGATCACAGCTGAATGAAGGGATTTAGTCTCAAGTAAAAATACAAGAGCATTAAAATTCCTCACCACGCCTTCTACATTTTCTCATCCAGTTAATAGGTACTTTTTTGTTAGTTATATTTTAGGATGTTTCCAGCTGCTCATTCATGTTTGTTTTTCATAATTGGGATTCCAATTTGTTCTACAACTGCAGCCAAGGGAGCATATTTCGCTCTTAAGAGGATCCAGCGATTTAAAAAAATTTACATCCAAAAGAAAATAAAAGAAAAGAAAGATTGCTATTCTGCCTTTTAGGTGTGTGTTTAACTTCCCTCTCTGAAACGTGGAGCCCACGACTTCACAAGCATCCCTGGACCATTTCAACAATCTCCTCCAAGCAGCATGGGCTCCTTCTGCCAAAGGTCCCTCAAGTCATTCTTGCTAAAAAGCCAGCGCAGGTTCCAAAAGCACATCAATACAATCCCAAAAGCACATCAGTACAATCCCAAAAGCACATCAGTACATGGTGCTACCTTTGGTCCTGTCTGGCCTGGCATTCCCCGGGCACCGTCGCTGCCAGCTCGCCCCTGCGACAGAGAAAAGCAAAGTCAAATACAAAGAGTAAGGCAGGACCACAGGGACATCTGCTCTTTGGTCTGCGGCTGAGCCAAGTTTTATTTAAGTTGGAGCTCGCTGGCTGGGGAGCAGCTTCCCCTGGGGAAGAAAAAAAATGCTGCTCTGTTTTTGGAGCAGCACCTCAGGCTCAGCCTGGTGCTCATGAGGGGTGTGAGACAAATGGTAGCAAAGCTGCTTCACTACATGGGATGCTGAGATACGGTCATTGATTTTAATTTGAAATAATCCTCTTCCAGCAGATGTTAAGATATGCTAACAACAATGGCCGCAAACTGAAATGATTATTTTTTGTTAAGAAAGCCAGAGGTGGGTCATACAAAAGACTTTCTTGGTTCTTCCTCTGGCAAACTGAATTCTGACAAGCCAGAGGATGAAGTAAAATAAAAATCAGCATCAGGGATGTTAACAGAGCAAGGGAGCATGATTTATACCAGCTCCATAAACCCTCCAGGGACTGCATCCTCCTCATGTGCTACCGAGCCTTGGGGACTGTCCAAAGCAGCCCAGAGTGTTTATACAGCTACAACCTCAACGCCACAAGAAAAAAAAGAACAACTGGAGAGTGGGAAGCGTGCACTTGCAGTCCTCCCCACACCACCCAGCTTTTAACCCATCCTCATTTGTGTCTTCCCAGATGGACGGAGAGGTCCTGGACCAGCCCCGGGCTGGCTGCTGGCCTGCTCTTGTGCAACGTTCTCGGCTCTCAGAAATTAACTGGCAGCAGAAAGGATTTCTAGCAGAAATTGTAATTAATGCAGTCAACAGCTCAGCTCCCAGGACACTCACCCTGCGGCCTGGTTTTCCTGCTGGACCGGGAGGACCCTGGATGCCTCGTGGACCCTGCAAAGCATCAAGGAGAGAAGAAGAAATGCCATCATCTGAAGTCACGACAAAGGGACCCAGCGCCTTCTGGCATCTCAGACCAGGCACTGCTGGGGCTGCCAAGGTCACCAGGTCTACAAAATGGGATGTGAATCCCTCGAGCAAAGCCTGTGGTTCAAAATACACAGGAAAGGCTCTGAACATCACGCTCACTGAGCAGCTCTGGACAGAAATTGCAAGCGTTTACCCATGAGGAAGCTTTTGCCCTCAAGCAGCTCCACACGGTGGAGACAAATCACTTCCCCCACCATCAGAAAATGGGAATGTTCCCTTAATGCAGGATTTATGGGTTGGAAGAACAATTTCCTGAGCATTAGCAAACTCCCCACGCTCCGACATATCTCATATTTACAGGACTCCTCTCCAGATGTCTTTGCAGGAAGGGACCACCACCTGCAGAATTTTACGCTGTTGGCTTAAAATTATGTCCCGAGTCCGCATTTGGATACTTGAAGGGACATTTATATGTAAAACAGATGTTCCCACGCCATCCTGCTTTCAGCTGGCACTGGGTTACTGAATCGCTCCTTCACAACAGCCTCTAAAGCAGGACTGGCTGCTCCACACCTTCGTTTCACCCAGATTGCCCAATTTGCCCATACTCACCTGAGGTCCCATTTCTCCAGCTTCTCCCTTTAGGCCTCCACTTCCCGGGGGTCCCTTTGGACAGAGAACACAGTTTATTACATGGTTCCACAACAGAACCAGAGGAAAGATTCATGGCATGTTAAGAAGGAGCCATTCACGTGGGTAACCCAGAACATCCACAAAGCTGGTGCCAGCTGGGTCTGCTCTGCCCTTGTTCACTTACCATGGGGCCTGGCCGCCCTGTCAGACCCATTGGACCCGCTGGTCCTCTCAGCGCCAGCTGCAACAGAAAGAGAAACGTTGCTCAGTTGGTGTCTCTGCTTCGTTCCAACCATCATAGAATGGTTTGGGTGGGAAGGGACCTTCCAAGGCCATCTGGTCCAATCCCCCTGCAGGGAGCAGGGACATCTGCAACTAGAGCAGGGTGCTCAGAGACCTGTCCAACCTGGTTTAGAATGTTTCCAGGGATGGGGCATTGACCAGCTCTCTGGGTAACCTGGGCCAGGGCCTCACCATCCTCAGCATAAAAAATTTCTTCCTTGGAGGGGAGTCCAAATCCCCCTCTTTTACTTTAAAACCATCACCCCTTGTCCTGTTGTGCCACCAGCCACATAAAATCATAGAATACCAGGTTGGTATTTTCATGATTTTCATATTCATCTGGCCCAACACTTCTTGGCACAACATGATCTTTCCATGCCCCAAGAACCATGAACCCTTGAAGCAATGTTCATACACTCAGCCAATTTACCCTAGAATGTCCAGCCTCCTGCTCCACCAACTCCTTCCTGCATCCACAAATGGGCAAAGGCCCCGGATGGTGCCTTGGTCTGCTGAGAGGACATATGGACCTAGACCCTGTCTGCCTATAGGCATCCTGCCCCAGTACACCCACTCTGCACCATGGACATGAAGGACAAAAGCCCTGTAGAGATGCCTACGGACAACCTGGGGCAGATCCAGGGCAGATGGAGGGGTGAGGAGTTACCTGCATTCAAACCAGAGGAGAATCTGTCTCTGGAGGTCAGACCCCTTTTTGCACCATCACGTATAGACACAATAAAATGGGCACTTTGGACAACACGTTATTGAAGGTAAATGGCAAAATTTTGCCTGGACAGGCTATGGGGGTTTGTTCACAGGAATTTGATCCCAGTTCAGTTTAGGAGGATTTTATCTTTCAGTCTAAAAGTTCAGTTTTGAAGGAAATTTTTCTGGTTTTTTATTGGTTACCACTGAATAACCTGCAAACAGAATAACAATTCTAGTTGCAACAGGGAGCTTTTAGCTCAATAATTAAGGAGTCACGTAACCATGCATCAAGTCAGTAATTTCCACAGTGGGTAATGGTGCTGGTCTGCACTTTAAAACATCACTCGGACAATTTGTTCCCTTGTGGCAATTCCAACACTTGAACCGACTTGTAATTATCTGCGTACTCCAGTAATTAAAATCTCCCCGTGATTGCACTTGGAATGGCATAAATATTGCCCAAATGCTAGATTATATGGCATCTTTTTACAACACCCCATTAAAAGGGAGATGCTGTGAAACACTGCCGGCTGGGAAAACACTCAGTGTCTAAGGAAAGCCAAATTTTAAGGGAATACATCAATCTAATAATGCAATTAACAACAATGATAACAAGGAAATGAAACCCCACATAAGGAAAGTAGGTATCCTCCCCACTGCAGGACTCCCATTCCTGCTGTATCCTGCATCATCCCCATAAAGAAATGTCATTTATCTCCCCTTCTGCTTTGGTATCGGGGTTTTCAGCTGAAATTGGCTGACAATAGGTTGAAATAAACCAAAAAATGGGTTTTTTTTTTTCCTTTATGGAAATATTTGACTTTTCATCCACAGCCAAAATGTCACCCAGATTTGTTTGGTTTTAAAATTGTTCCCAAAACCTGAAAATTAAAAAAAGAAACAGAGAAAAGAGACTTTGAATGAGGGGAGGGAGGTTCTTTGGTTGTTTTTTTTTTCATAACAGTCACAATTTTTAACAGTCAGAAAAAAAAAAGAAAAAGAAGAAAAACAGTGAAGCTAAGAAAGCAGATGCTTCTCATGAAATGTTCATCTGGTTAAACCCCCTATTTCCCAGAAAAATAAAATGCTGATGGAAAAACCGTAGGCAGCTTTGAAATTAAGACTGACAAGGCAACACCAGAAATATAATCCACCAATATTATTCACAGAGCAAGGTTAATAGACAGGAAAATGCAGTGGCTGATGGCATCAGGGCCATGTACTCTACCTGAATACGTATAGAATCACGCTCCTTTGTAAAAGAGGAGTTGGATGGAAACCAGAAGAGCTCCAGCTAAGCCAAAACCCTTGTTATAAACCTAAAAGGGGCATGTGCCACCATCTGGGTGAAGACCCCAGCAGAGACGCTATTCCATCCAAGGGTGAAATAAATTGCTTTTTAGCTTATTGCAACAAATAGGCCCAAAGAATCTGTGCTGGAGTGACCGCCAACAGCTCTGATTATGTCCGAGCCACACGTTCCAGCTGCAGACAGATGTGGGCTTCAGACCTGAGGAGAAGACCAGCAGAAAGTCTGGTCCAAGGTCTGTAGGCAATTTAAACCCATGTTTCTAGGGTCTGGCCTATTGCTGGCAATTAGTAAAAGGCCAAGTCATCCAGGTACTATCACCTCAAGCCACACAAGCAATGCCATCTCAGACAAGAAGCTGTTTCCACCACCAGCACCAGAGATGGTGCAAGTACGAAGGCATCTCCTCTGACACGGTTTATTCTGGTCCTCCTTCACTTCCTTGGGCACCTGCTGCAAGAGACATCCCCACCAGCCTTCACTTACCCTGGCCTGTTGCAGGATGGCTTGGGCTTGGGCCTCCTGGGCCGAAACAAGAGGTCCTTTAGAGCCAGCATCTCCTCCTCCACTAAAGCGGAACTGATGGGAACAAGATGGAGAAAGCAGGTCACAGGGTTGCTGTCTTCATCCTCACGCTAGCCTGACTCTGAAACAACTCTGTTCAGCATGAGTGACCCAACCCCATCACTGTCCTTCCAGACCATCCTATTAACCACCGTGCTCTCAGGTCACCCAGCTCACAGGCGCAAACCGATGGTTTTCCCACAACCGCACCCACACAGCCAATTCTGCACAATAAGAGGGATTGTAAGCTCTGAACTGTAAGGACCTCAGACACCACCATTCAAAACCAAATGCAAAGTTCTCCCAGGGCTGATATTCCCCGTGCGGATGCTGCTGGCCAGGAGACCCCCAGAGATGGGGTTGCATCAGGTTATTCGGCTGTAGCTGCCTGTTTGCCCCAGGACAAAGGCTGTATTTCTCAAGTGTGGCAGAGTCCTTCAAAGCAGAGAGTTTGGCCTATTGTTCAAGCCAGGATCCTTCAGCACACAAAGGATTTAAAAACCCTGAGCACTAATGTTTTATTTTCTTAAACTTGAAAGGCAAGAAACAATGTTTTTTTCTGTCTCTTCCATCCCCCACAGCTACAAGCCCACTTTCCAGGACACACACCCTTCTCCTGTCTCAACTGCATGTGTGTTTGGGGTTTTGCAAGAAGGACTCTCCAGGCTGCAGAACCTTCTTGGGATGGCTCCTTCACCTCTGCATTGGTTGGCACTAGGTATACCACCATGGGGACTTGGCAAGCAGATGCAAAGAGATTTATTTAGGCCAGTAACTTACAGGCCTACAGTTGGTTACTGTAGGGGCCAGCAAATGTATTGTAATGGTCAGTTAAGCTCCATGTTGAGCACTTGGTCCATGCTGTCCTAGGCATCCTGCCAGGAACCTACAAAAGTATCACCCTTCCATTTGGATCCCGTACAAGAGCGCTGTGGTTTTTCACTAAAGACTCTTTCCCTTTGGTACCTAACCACTCATTTTCAGCAGCTGGTTCCCTTAGGGCTTTCTCACATCAAAGCAGACAAAATATAACCATTCCTTTAGCATTCCAGGACCAAGAAGGCTGACTTGGTACTTGCCTGCTTCACAAAGGAGGAAAAAAAACCAGTGAAAATTAACTACTGGTCATCAAAAGAGACCAGTTCATTCAGATGCTTACAATTTTGGAACCTGCTTTGAAGATCTGTTAGAGGTTCCTCACTGTAGGAAGGAGGGTTCTGTCTGGAAATTGGGCCCCTGGGGGTGTCTTTAGTTGCTTCTTCATGACTTTCCACCACCGTGCCCAGTCAGAGACACTTCAGCTTATTCATCACTTCTGGAAATTCTAACCTACCTGTTCTGTGCTTGCGACCAGTGAAGAAGTTACCAGCACTTTGCAAAAAGTAACTTTACAAGAAGAGCCATTCAGATCCATCTTTTATATCAAGGAAAATATGTTCTCAGTGTACAAGAGAGAGAAGACTTATGCAAGAACAGGCACTAAGCAGTAACAAAGCCAAGAAGCCTGACTCGCACAAATTCTTTTTTCAATTACGCTTGTACTTACAGGCAACATAAGCATGGTCCCTGGTGGTCCTGGTAAACCATCTGCTCCTGGAAGGCCTGGGCGACCAGGTGGTCCCTACAAGAAGAAATAATAATAATAAACTTTCATAGCATCACTTTAGTCATGTCTATACATAAGTAGTCATGGCTGTAAAGGCACGTATCACGATACAAAAGGCTCCCTATCTTGACTGACAGGCATTGAGTATGGAGGCATCCCAATGCCATGGCAAATTTTGTGGAAGCACCTGTGTAAGTGCACAGGATTGTTCTTAGTAACTCCCTCTTCTTGTGTCCTGGCCCCCACATATCCAGGCTCTGCCATATGCAATTTTTGAGCGAGCAATAAAAGGCTCCACAGTGTTCCAAGTTAATGGAATCCATGTTTAGTGGGGTCTGTTAAAATCTATTAAAAAAAAAAAAGAAAAAGAAAAAATGAAACTTCATAACTCAGGTCAGCGAGATAGAAATGTGGAGAGATAAATGCATTTCCATATATGTTCAGTCATCTGGGTCATTCCATTTTTCTCTCTTCTCTCTCTCTTTTTTTTTTTCTGGTCCTGTGAGACTATTTCCATCTACAATGGAGTGATCCTGTCAGCGGCTGTAAATCAGCAAAACTCTGAGGATCTCAATGGAGCTGTGCTGATTAACATCAGTTGAGTATCTTTAACTTGTAGTAAAGAAACAAGTATGCAGTAAAAGATCTATTGATGAAGTTATAAATAATCAACTATGGCCAATTTTCCTATGACAGCCCATAGATTATTTGTATTCCCAACTGCGTACTTGGCAAAAAGTTCATGTTAACCCAAATTTGCACATCCATCCAGCAATCCTACATGCAAATGAGGATGACAACCAACTACTCAATGTGCATGCCTAATTGCAATCTTCACACCAGCTTAAGGAGCCGAAAGCAAGAGTGACTTGATCATGTCCCAGTGAGGCCAAGAAGAGCCCTGATGCCCATTTCATGATGAGACAGACAAGACTGCCCGGCCAACAGCTCAAGCTTGAGGACTTGGCACTCCCCTATTTAGTAAACAGCAATAATAAATCCCATCTGTGGAGACCCCAAAGCTCTTGGAAGGGTAAGCTACAAACATCTATGTTAGTTCTCACTCTCTTCAACCTGCCTGAAGCCCTCCAGCCCATGCAGACACCAAAGAAAAGGAAAAACAAAACCCTGCCACAAATCACAGATGTACGTGGACAGGCTACAGGGACATGGAAGAGCCAGACCTTGCCCCAGAAAGTTCCACACTCACCTCACAAGGCAAAGAGAGGTGGATAAAGGTGGGAAGCAGAGAAGGGAAAGGAAAGTAGGTAACAAAGTCCTTAAAAATCAGAACATTTAAAAAAACAAAACAACAACCAAATGAAAACATTTCATTTGTTGTCCTTGCCCTACCGCCTTCCAGCAAGGTCTTGGCACATCTCTTTGTTCCCTCTTCTTCCATTCTCTCTACACCATACTCAACATTTCCCTCATCGTCTCCTTCTTGAAAAGGAACCCAAACCATTCAAGCCAGAATTCCAAGCACTAAATTAGAGCCCAGCACCAGGGTGGGGGTGAAGAGTTACCACTGCTCCACCCTGCCCCAGCCAGGCTGTGGTTGGACCTGAACCACAATTACAGGGCAGAGCAACTCTGAGGACCAGGAGCTGAGCTCTGCACCACAACCAGCCTGGAATAACAACACTGCTCCCAGTGCTGCAGCAGACACCGCTGCAGCCAGTGATTTATCAGCAAAAAAAAAACCCACCCCAAACCCCAACCCCAGCAGCTCCCTCAGCACTGAAGGGAGGCTGCATAACACACCAGCCCATCCATTTTTCAAGACAAGCTCATGATGTTACATTCATGCTGTTTACTTAGTCTGGCTGACACCAGAGTCCCTGACTCCGCTGATGAGGTGCAGAGGGCAGTCCCATCTGTTGGAGCAGAAGCACAATAAATAATTTAGGCCAGACTCATTTTATATAATAAACTTTCTTCCCTCTCTTTCTTCTCCTTTAACTCCTATCCTACATATGATGGATCAGGAATGAACTTGTTTATCTTTCCATGTGTACTCTGCCTGACAAATGTTGATGCAACGTTTTCATCCATAAATGCCTCTTTTTGTTTCAGGTTGGGTGCGTGAGGTCTTTTCCTTCTGGGGTGGAGCAGTGGGGGGCAACGGTACGGAGGAAAATCAAACCCGTACAGCACTTTGTAAATTTAAATTCATGAATGCCTTGAAGAAATGCAGCACGGCAGACTCTCCGCTGGTGTAAATCTGTGTCACTCTTATTATGTAAATAGAGGTTGCTGATATACAGCAGCCAGGGATGGGAACTTCAACTTTCATTTGGTGCAGTGCTCTAAAACGCTACGCTGAGTGCAAACACCAATGCAATATTTCAAAGGAATGCATACACTGAAACCTCAGTGTGTTAGTGCTTGGGCTCCTCGAGTAGCAGACAGTGACAGGCAGAGTGGTGCCCAGCAGCCCACAGTGCTGAGCCTCAAAATTTGCCTTCAGTCTCTCTCTCTCTCAGATTATTTTTCTGCCCTGGTCAGAAAATTATGCAACAGAAGAGCTTTCTCGGGGCATCTGGGGTCTTCTAGGGAAGGCAGCGCTTGCCATTTGACGCAAAATAGGCACCTTGAAAAGTTCAAACCCTTGAGAATCCCAATAAGGATTTTAGGGATGCTATTATACTTCTGAGATGCAAACAGGTCCTCAGGGGCATCCTCCATTGGGACACAATGACTGCAAGGTCTTGGGAGACAGAGCGATTGCTTTGTGACCAGCTTTCCCCCAGAAGCTGATCACCCCAGAGCACCCAGACACCCCAGATTTCCAACACACAGCAGGGGCACTGACAGAGCTGCAGTTTGCTCTCATGCTGCAGCTCATCCCATTCAAAGGAGCACATTTTCCCCACTTTCTTCATTCCAGTCCAGAACACCCATGAAGTAACTCTCCAAAGTGCCACATTTCCTTCTTCCTACTGCTCGAAGAAACCTGCCTAAGTCATCCTCAACCAGCCTCGCCCCCGAGACGAGTCCTCTGAAACCTCCCACAAACAGGCTGCTCTGCAGCTCGGCGGGGGCCGCGAGCACTTCTGCGCGCTGCAAAACAACCGGGGGAACGAACCAACCGCCACGATGAATAAAACGGAGCTAAATGAGCGTTGGCCAATATTAAGGTAGCTGACTATCGTCGGTGTATTAATGCAGCGCACCTGCCTGATTGCAAATAAAAAGTCATTCTGTCAGATGCAGGCGTAGGAAATGCTCCTCGCTGTGCACATAGAAGTGTCATGTAAATTCATGAGCTGTGCGCCGGGTTAATAATAAACAAATTAAAAGAGGAGCTGCTCTAATTGAGAAGTATTTCAATAGAGTTGCGGTTCCTGGCTCTGCAAGTTCATCACTTCTCAGTGCACAGTATGTTGTATTACATTCCGTTCTGGACAGTCAGAAAAGGGGGTGGTGCTGTCTGTGCTAGAATGCAAATGATGCCTTTCATTTCAGGGTGTGGAGCAACATCAGCTGGGACAGGGTGTCTGCTGCTGATTGGCTTTGCATGGCCGTTCAAGAGGAGCCTGGCCAGCAAACGTCTGCTTCTGCCTGGAGAAATGGCAGAAATACAGCCTCTCTCGTCACCACGGTCAGCATCCATCCTGCCGGGCAACTGAATTCTTTGAAGAAGCAGCAGCACATCAAAGGGAGAAGAAGAGAAAGCTGTGTAACATGTAGGACACATGCAGGATGAAGACACGCCAAGAGCCTGATGAAGCCATGCAGTTCTTTTAACTAATCCTAGGACCACTGCAAGATGCAAGCCACTTCTGGGACCTTGCCCAGCTAGCCCACCTTCTACGAAGTCTGACACCCAAAGATGCAGAGCCCTCTCTTGTCCTTCTACTGGAGTAGTGCAAGAGGAACAAGGACAGTGGTGTCTCAAGGGTTAAGCCAACGTCTCTGAGCAGTGGCCCTGGCTCCCAGCCATGGGCTGAGCCTGCAGCTGTGTATTGACTTTCTGAGCTTGCAGGCACCGATCGATGGAGCACAGTCAGGGCCTCTCGTTCTCAATCATGTCACAACCACAAGAAACATTATTACTGTTCCATCAAAAAACAACAAATACACCAGGAGTGTAAATGAGGTGGGGGTCTTTACAGCAGTGGCCTGGGGGCATGTGGGAGCTCAGTGGTCAGTGGACTCCAGCCAAGTCCCCAAGGACCAACAAGGCAACAAAGAACCTTAATTAAAAAAAAAAATTACAGGGTCCAAGTTAGGGTTATTGCCTCGAGAATGCCCCAACACCAGAGTAATCTCCTCAAGTACACCTTAAAACCTCAGCAGATGCTTCCCAGTGCAGGCCAGCAATGATTTTATTTCTCGCAGTGGTTGTATTTTGCAAGGTGCTTGTCACTGGGTTGGGAGGTGAATAATGAAGGTTTGGAACTGGTTAGTTGCTTTGTCCTCCAGCAGGCAGGAAAGCTGGGAACTCAACCCCTCCTGGGGAAGGCAGTCAGGTCCCAGGGGTCCCAAGGCCACCCCAATGGGATGGCAATTTGGAAGAACACCAGACTGCAGAGAGGCACCTCTTGCTTTTTGCTGATGAGCCGCTGAGAAGACAAACACAATCTTGGTGGCTGAGAGAGGAGCCACCCTATAAATACAGAGAGCCCAGGTCACCCCAGCTCATCCTTCTTGGGCACCCAGGAGGCAAATGGGATGCAGTTCCCCATGTGGAAACCAAGTGCTGGATGGGTGGAGGACGCTGCAGTGCATGTGAGCCTGTGATAGGTAACGGGTGGCCTTATCTGCCAGAAAAAAGTGGTCAGGGCCTCGGCGGTCAGATTAGGGGAGCGTGTGCCAACAAGCGCTCCCTTCCTCGGAAAGGTGTTTTGCATTCGCTGGGTGACAGCACTGACAGCAGCGGGATGTTGTGTGCTCAGGCGCATCTGCTGTGATCTGTGACGCTGCTGCTTTCCTCCCTCCAGCACTTTCCAGGAGAAACTCTGCAAAAAGCAACCTCCAACCAAGGCTGCCTTCAGAAATCCACCTCCGGGCACAGTTTTTGCTGGTTTTGCTATCAGGGCTGTCAAGATGCCTCAGGTCACAATGAGCCACCAGTGAAGGTTGGTGTTAGGGCTGCTGGGAGCCCCATTCCCCAGATGAAAGAGCAGAACGGCAGAAACTACTTTGGAAGTGTATTTGCACTCAGCAAGATGCATCAAGGCACCGAAACGGTGTCAAGCTCCAAGCTTCATTTGTTTTCCTCACACAAACTTGCTGAAATCAATGTATTTACTCATGTGAGACGACTGCTGCTGGTACACGTGTCTGCTGTGATGCTGCTGCACCAGCCTGTGGCCCCACACGCCACTCCGCTGGGCTGCAGCCAGACAGGAGCTGCTCTTCTCCTGCCAGCACAGCTCCCATTTTGGTGCTCCATCACCCAAAACGCAGAATGGTGGGGCTTGCAACGGACCTCTGGAGATCATCTCAGCCAACCTCCCTGCTAAAACAAGTTCACGCAGAGCGGAGGGACCAGGATTGCATTGTCCAGGTGGGTTTGGAATCTCTCCAGCGAAGGAGACTCCACAACCTCTCTGGGCAGCCTGGGCCAGGCTCTGACACCCTCACACCAAAGAAGTTTCACCTCGTGGTCAGATGGAACCTCCTGGGTTCCAGTTTGTGCCCACTGCCCCCTGTCCTGTTGCTGGGCATGACTGGAAAGAGTCTGGTCCCATTCTCTTGACCCCCACCCTTTAGATATTGATAAGAATTGATCACATCCCCTCTCAGTCTGCTCTTACTACTCAGTGCTTGTGCACCACTTACTGACCCAAGACTTGAGTTCAGCAGCTCCCAGATCATTCCTGATCCCAGGTGAGGACCGGGCAATAATGAACAAATACACAACTCTGAAATGTGGTGCTAAACTAGGGAATCTGGGGTCACAGTCCACCAAAGCTGCCTTCAATGAGACAGCCGCTGTCCACAGAAGCCTCCGGCTTTGCCGGGGACGAAACTGATTTAAAGTGACATCAAAACAAAACATGAAAAACCCAAGCTACTGCGCTGCTAAAGCACATGAATCAGTCTCTAGTGCTTGCTGGTACAGACCAATAATCCACCTGCAGAAAAGATCAGGTGCTGCACCAGAGCCACCTTCCCACTGGGAGCAGACTGGGACACAAAGGGCTGTAAGGAGAGACCCCCAGCCCAGGGGCTGGCATGAGCATGGGACCTTCCTGGACTCAACCAAAGCTAAACCCTCTGCCAGAACTCACAACACCAGCTGGAATGAGGATACAGAATTGCCCCGAACTTCATTTTACTGTGCTAACAACTCTTTTGTGTGTTTGCTCATCCTCTTTTCCCAGTGCCACAGCCCAGTTCCCGCACTGGGACAAGCAGCCATGGGCCAAAGGATGCAAACAGAGGGCAGAGGGGTTCTCAGCCTTACTCTTGGTTTTAACCTGGGGAAAAAACTGCTTAATGTATTTGATGAGCGTGGCTGTTCCCCAAGCCTTTGTCCCTAGAAGCAAAGCTCTGCCCTGTACCCTACCATAAGCTGCTTTTGGGGCTGACTCAGAGGAGATTGCTATTACAGGATGAGCAGTAATTTAGGGCTCCAACAACACACCACAGTCCCACTCTGTACACACAAAATGATGCAAGATTTCAGCCAAAGAGAGGAAAAACATGAGTACTCACTCTCTCCCCAGGGTCACCCATTAAACCCACTGGTCCAGTTGGTCCTGGAGGTCCTGGAAGACCCTAACAGCAAAGACAGATAAAAAAAGAAATAAGCCTCTAAAGAAAAAGGTTTTACTATTTGTAACATTTGTAAAAAGAAAAGAATTAGAACTTTCTGTTTATTTTTGTACGAGAAGCTGGATCCCAAAGCACTCTGCGGGTATGTGGAAGTGATAGAAGAGCTATGTGCTGAGCCCTCCACGTGTACCCAGCAGCCCAAAGCCGCGCGCATCCTTCAGCGCAAGGTGTAGACAAAGTGCCACTTACTGCTGGGCCTTCGGGACCAGGTGGGCCTTCCACCAGCATACCCTGAGCAAGAGGAAGGAAAAAAAAGTGATTAGCAAGGCACATCCTCAAAGTCACTGACTACAGGGCTGGAAAGCCCAATGCTTTATCTGTTCTTAAATATTTCCAGTCTTGCTGCACGGTCTAAGCATCCCACAGCTGAAGGGTTTCCACGCTTTCTGGGTGACATCTCCCATGTCCCCATTGCCAGAGGCACAGAAGGCGCTGCCCACTGAAAAGCCAAATACCATCTGTTTGAATCACACAGGGAACAGCAAAACAGCTCTTCCTCCCAGGTTCACCCTCCTAACCACGACCCTTCTCCAGGGTTCATGGCCAGGCAAAGGGCAGACCCTGGGGCATGTCCAGCCTTGATGGTGCTGGAGCAGGAAAAGAGCTTCTCTTCAGGAAGAAGCTGTTTCTAGACTTAAAAGTTAATAATCAAATGGTGATGCTTTTCTAAAATTACTTTCCCAGCAGACTGCATGCTGTGATTTACTCTGTGTACCTAAGAAATCACTGTGTGGGCAAAACGGTAGAATAATGTTATTCCATTCCTTTTAATCTAAATATTTTGTCATAACTTTAAATCAGGTCTATCATGTATTCAGCAGAATTGAGGTTTTCTCCTTTTTTTTGTTAATTTTTCCCCACCCCTCAGGCGTGTGTAAATGTCAGGAAAGAAACCACCCAGTAAAGCTGGCAAATGCTTTCCAGAAGGCATCAGGATGATCTGTTGGGAAGTGCCTCACAGTGATCACTGCTCTTTTATTTCTGGACCAGTCACCATGCCCTTAACAGCACCCAGGTCGAGCCAAAGCAGCCCCAGCATTTGCCAGCTCATATGTAGCAAACAGGGACATTTTTCCTATGGGATGAAATCAGCCTGTTAAAAATCTGTAGATAAGCAGTCGGCTTATATGGGAGAAGCCCAGCGGAAGCAAGTGTGGGGACTAGTCTTAGGTCACCCTTGGCCAGTCTCCTGGGCTAAAAAGCCTTGGCTGACCCCACAGCAGCCACTACAGCAGATAAGGCTAAGTTGAATGAATCTGAAACGTCTAGAGGAAAATCCAGGCATTCCTGCCCCCAAAAGCCACAGTTTCTAAGCCCAGAAGAAGAAAAATAGGGTAAAACATACTGCCATGATCCATCCCTTCTTCCATTAGTAGGATGGATGTTTCTGCACCACTTATGCATGGCCAGCATTATTTTCTGTCTTCCCCAGTATCCATACTACTCATTACCACCTCATTTAAAATCTGGTTTACGTTTTATTTGGAGGAATTAGGGGAAACTTTCTGCTGCTATCAACACAGGCATGCCTGTGAAGTTCTTCACAACTTCACCCCGTGCCCACTCTGACAGCAGCTTCACTGCCATGGAGACATTGCTTTCTTCTGGGAGGAATCAGGGGTGAACCCTACACAACATTCCTCCAACCTGCACTAAGTATGAGCTATTTGTTGTTGGAGGTTACCAAGAAGCGCAAGCTCTGCTGCTGGAGAAAGTGTCCCCCAGCACATCAACTAAGCGCTGGCTCCTTTTCAGACACGTAATGAGGACATTGCACAGAAAACCTCAGACGGCCCAGCAAACCCTTCCCTATATGGACACCCCAAGGTCCATCCCTGTTGAGACCAGTGATGGCACATTTTGGTGTGGCAGGCTTCAAACCAGAAACTACTCATTGTCTCTAGGCTTGTGCAGAGCACCATGGCCCATGTAAATCTGCCCAGGACATTTTTGGGCTGCTGGATGCCAGCATCACCATGGTCTAAGCATGCTCAGCACTGAAGTTCTGCTTCCCACGGCTGGCTGCAGAGCCTTGGGACGCTCCTCCGCATGGGGGAAGAGTCTGGGCTAATTAGCCAATTTGAAATGCAAACATCCTTGGCATCTTCCCATATTTATCTGTTGGTTTATGTTGAGCTCTAGCTTTAGGGACATCTGGAGATTCTCCTCAGCAAGAAACCTTCACTGTTTATATGACTGCTCATCAACAGGAGCAATGGAAACACGGAGGGTTTGGGGACTGGGACCAGTGGAAGGACACCACCGAGGGCAAGCGTCCTGGGAGTAGAGAGCAAACCATGGATTTGGGACTGTCCCAGGGGGAAACAAGGTGTTGCTTCCACAACATCAACACTCAGGAGCTACCCACAAGTTAATAATATACAGAAATGGGCCCAAAACTGGCTGCAACACACAGAAGTGCCAGGAAAAGGCTGATCAAACTTCCCCTGAAGGTAGATCTAAGCTCCAGGGTCCTCCCCTGCGAGGGCCAGAGGGTTTGCAGGAGGTGCAGGTAGTGCCTGGTGCCTCCAGAGCTGGGATACAGAGGGGTCCAGCCATCCCTGGCTGCATTGAGCATCCCTTCCGTGCCTGTGCTGCCTGGCTGCTCCAGCGAGCGTCAGCACCGAGCAAGGATTGAAGGTTTGATCAAAAAGGAGAGGGGGAAAAAAAAAAAAAAAAAGCCCAGCAGAATCCCACTGCTGCGTTTGGTTTTTATTCCCCTTCTGCTGCAACTCCCATTAAAAAAAAAAAAAAAAAAAAGAGAGCATAAAAAGAGAAAAAAGCACTGAAGAGCACAGCAAATCTGAACTTCTCTCTCCACATAAGTAAGAGGAACTGCACGGAGAGGGAAAAGGCGGCATTTGGTCTTGTTTACTTTCTGGCAAAAGCTGTACGTGCTCCACTGTTTTGAAATAGCAAAGGCAGCCAAATTCCTTCTGGATGATTAAACGTAACTTTGTAGGCTTTGTAGCCTTTCATATTGGTTCTGGATGGGGCAAGCTAGGTTTCTGCTGTCGTCTTTGGGGGGTTCAGCTGCCCCCACCCCCGAGAAGCCAATCGCTCAGCTCCTCCTTTTGGTTGCGGAGCAAGAGCGAGACCCAGAAAGAAAAAGAAGGAAGGAAAGGTTGGAAATGCTTTCACAAGGCACGTGTTGAGGCTTTTCAAGCCCCGCTGCTGCACCCCAGCTTCTCTCCAGCCCCCCCGCTGCTATCTACAAAAGTGTCAGGCAAAGAAGGAAAGAGAGGAAGAATTAACAGAGAAATAACGGCCTCTAAGCGATGGGAAGTGCCGCCACGACACCGGGCGCCGTGCTGGCCCTCTGCCAAGCAAAATTAGGTTAATTGAGTTGCTGGTGTGCAGCGAGCGTGCTCTTGACCCTTCGGGGACAAGGAGAGGTGGTTGCAAAGACCCAAAGCCCTGTCTCCAGCCCAGGGAGGAGCAGACACGGGGGTACCTCGGCATCCTGACACGCAACGAGGGACAGATGCGCAGCCATCAACCAACAGCCTCTTGCTCTGCTCAGCTGGCACCTCTAAGCTAAAACCAGTTGTCTCCATCATGAGGGCAGCTGGGGACCAGCAGCATCCTCACCTAGGCGGGTGCTCAGTTGGGTACCCGTATTTTTCACAGATTGCAAAGGACATGGGCAGCTTATAACCACTCTTAAGAAAAACAACTTCAGAAAGAGGCCAGGGTGGAACTGCAAAGACAGAGAGCACCGGGTTTCCCTCCTGGGATGACACAGGGTTTCTCTGAAAGTGGAATGCTGGTGGCACCCTGAAGCAGTGTAGGAGCAAACCTCTCCTCTCCCACAACTGTGTGCAGGGAGAACCTTTTTATTTCCACAGAGATGAACCCATTAGTTGCACAATTAAAGCCCGCCCCAAGCTGAAAGTTCAGGTCAGGATATGACCCGGCCACCGGCTGTGGGTGCTCGGGGAAGCGGGTTTGCTGCCGAGCCGGGGGCACTTCCAAACCCCCCGAGAGGCAAGACATGTCCTGATGCTGCAATTCTAAAAGGCCTAGGCTTTAGTTTGCTAAATGAGAGATTTCATGGGAAATTTTGCACTTCCTTCATAATTCAGGTCACTTCTTGAAGGTTTTGTTGGTTTTTGTTTTGTTTTTTTCAATAAAATTACAGTATTGCACATTAAAAGTTTTTAAATGAACCAAGTAATTCTTTCATGCTAAATTTTCCTCCCAGCGACACCACTGAGAGCACCAAGCCATAGCAAACATACCCCCTGTACCTTTTACCTTGCGGAAAAAACAACCAAAACTGAACATGCCCCTTTTACCTTCTTCTTTGGAAAAAAATAAACCAACCAAAACCCCCAAACCACAGACGGTCCTTACCGGCTCAATGATGGCAGGCTCTCCCTTCTGTCCTTTCTCTCCCCGTGGGCCACCGATCTGCAGCACACAAGAGAAACACAAAGCCAGACAGTCAGAGAGGACATTGCCTGCATCAGCATCACCACTCCAAGCCGGAACTGGAGATCCTGGGACACCTTCTGCAACCAAAGGACTGCAGATGTTCATGTCGAAAAATGGGGCACCTCTTCCTTGCCTCGCACAAAACACATGTCGGAGGCGGATGAATCCAAGCGAGATGCTCTCAAATGGTTTTTGCATTGCTAATCTCTATGCTTTAAATGATGGGAGGACAAACATTTTGAACGAGGCCTCCTACAATGGAAAATTAACTCTCTTACCCCTTCATAGATGGTGTCCTGGTTAGCAGGCATGCCAGGGCCAATATCAGGAGAGACCGTTCGGTCATAATAGTTATCATAATAATTGCCATCATATTCTTTTATTGTTTCCTCAGTGAAATCTTTATCCAGATCCTCTCCTCCTTGAGTAGCCTGGAAGCAAAAGAGAAGCAACATGTCAGGATGCAAATCCCTCCAGGCTGCTGGAAATAGAAAGAGAAGACTATGGTTTTTTTGCAAAGCGAGGATGCTTTATAATAATAGTTGCAAATAAAAAGTACAGCGAAAGTGAAATTCTGGAATTTTAAGGTCTCCAGTGACCTCCAAGGGTCTCCTCCGATGGCAGGCAAGAAGGATGGGAGGATTTTTTTTATGCCAAAGCCTATAGCCTGGCTTTCCCCAGGATTTCTCTGTTGACCTCCGAGGTAACACTGAGTGTAACTTTGAGTGAGGAAAAATCCCAGCACATAGCTACAGCTCACATCAGGAAGATCACACACACACTAAGTCTCTAGAAACAGGGAATGGAAGTTTCAAACTCCAAGCCCGACTCATCTCTCTCAGCCTCAGTATTGTAGACACTGGATTATTAAGCGTAAAAAGTCACACATCCAGTCGCATACTTGAAATGCACATCAAAACCACAGTGTGTCATTTCGAGTAACTGATTATAGGAGGAAATGCGGAAAAATCCAACTTCACTTCTACAAAAACCTCCTGTTTGTTTAGTCTGGGATCCAAGTTGCGACTGCGATTGTCCAAAGAGCAGAAGCAGAAATTTGTACGAGTCTGATGCATTTATCCCCGAGTCCTTTCTGAATCCTTACAGCAACAGATGTGATGGACCACAGGCAAGGACATCTAGACAACTATCAGAATTTCCTTGCTTCTCTCCATACCCCTGTGCTTTCTGCAGCCTGGCAGGCAACTGTCTCTTGGCATCCTTTAGTCTGCACAGAATGGTAAAGAAGAATATGTGCTGATAGCACTTTTTGTTTTCTTCTTTCCCATCCAGGTAATGACCAAAATGGTTCATAAATTGAATCACTTCCAGCACTTCTCAGTGAAATTATCTCCTCACTACTATGAATTCAGTCACTTAAATGCCACCACCACTTGCACACCTTGCTTCTGTGCCAACGCTGCTCAGATCCCTTAAGCATGAGCATCTGCATCTAAATTAAAGGGGTTTTAAAGTAAGAATAAACCCAGCACTGAGGGAATCATCACTCTGCCACCCCATCCTCTTTTACCTTTGCAAATACCAACAGGTCTGGCAACTAGTTTGGCAACTACTCACTTAGAAAACTTGGAATAGTTAGCATTACTTTTCCTTTGTACGGTTCAAATGGTTCTAGAGCTATCACACGTGTCTCTTACTCCATTTGAAATCTTTTATCCAGGTTTGCATTTTGAAACCTGTGTATCTTGCTATAAAGCTTTTGGGGATAACATAGCAAGATTTTTTCATATTGCATTTCTCGAAATGAATGTTGAAAATGTCTGGTTACATATTTTGCTTAAGGTCCCCAAGTCAATTTGCACAGATCGAGATGATATTTTGAGTAACTGGAAAGAGGAGGAAAGTTCTCCATGCTCAGATTTGCAGGTGCTTTGGAGAAAAAACAAACAAACAAGCCTAAAAATAATCTCCTTACCAATGGTGTTAGACAACCTGAATTGGAAAATGGTCCAAAAAGAAAAGAGGAGGTCTGAGAAGGAGTGGGCAAAATACTGTGATAACAGCTTCATTTAAATCACCTTTTGATCTTCCCTTTTTGAGAAGAGATGCAGACACAAAGCCCTGGTACGTGCATCTGGGCAAGTAAAGCAAACTGCCTGATGAACAGCAGGCAATGAACAAAATATATCTGTCCCCAGCTCCTCCTGTTCACAGGAGTATTGCTGCCCACTAAATCGCAGAATTGCTTCACTGGCATTTATCACAGAGTTATTAGCCATCATGAAAACTAAGCCCAGGAGAGCTCCATCACTATGGCTGCTTCCAAAACCTCCAGCACAGGCTCCACAAACTTTCACTCGCGTAAAACTAAACCCCGTTTTATTCCCGTTGTAGGAATTACAGTCTTCACTTCAACGGCGATGGCTACATCCTGCTCCTGCAACAGGTCTGTGAAGGGATGATAAAACTGACCATTCCACACCAGACCAGTGTTATCCCATTTGATCCCATGAGTTACAGGGAGCAGTGCCAGGGCTGGCACCGCGGGGAATGTCCAGTATCCCAGTCCACCTCTGCCCCACCACACACTTGCATTGGGGCTCCAGCTGCAGAAACCTGGGATTACTTGAAATTCTGCCATGCTTATTCATGACCACGAGCACTATTTTGTTTCCTAAACTAGCCAAAAAAAATTAGGAGGCTTTTTATCTATATATATTTTTAAGAGCAAATAAACTTCTGCAACCACTTTAGCTGACTATCCCCTGGTGAAAGACTATTTCTAATAACAGGTATCAAGCAGGCAATTCACACATGAGATCCTGATCCTCACTCCCATATTGCTCATAAAGCAGCTTACTCTGCTGTTGAATTCACAGAATGTTTTGGGTTGGAAGGGACCTTTCACAGTCATCTAGTCCAATGCCCTTCAGGGAGCAGGGACTTTTGCAACCAGAGCGGGTTGCTCAGCGCCTTGGCCAACCTCCCCTGGAATGGTTCCAGGGATGAGGCATCAACACCTCTTTGGGCAGCCTGGGCCAGGGTCTCACCATCCTCGGTATCAAAAATTTTCTCCTTCTCACCAGTCTAAATTTTCTTCTTTCAGATTAAAACCGTCACCCCTTGTCCTGTCACAACAGGCCCTGCTCAAAAGTCTGTCCCTATCTTATAGACCCTGTTAACAACTGAAAGTCCAAGGCTGAACACCCCCAATTCTCCCAGCCTGGCCTCCCAGCAGAGGGGTTCCAGCCCTCCCAGCATTGCTGGGGCTCCTCTGGCCCCGCTCCACCAGGTCCCTGTATCTCCTGTGCTGAGGACTCCAGAGCTGGCCCCAGCACTGCAGGGGGGTCTCCCCAGGGCAGAGTGGGGCAGCAGAATCTCCTCCCCCCAAGGAGTTCATGGCTACAGGCAGGGCCCTCAGCTCCCACTCCAAGGTATCAACCCAAAATCCACCTCCTCTTGAGCATTTGTCCCTCAGGCTGGCACTTCTCAAGAGTCTTCCCTGGGTGACACTGCGTGAGCCTTCGCCTCAGCGCACAGGAATCTCTTTCAGCCAGGCAAGTTACATCCTTCTCTCTACTCATCACCTCAAAGATGCACTGGAGCAACCTCCCACCCCAGAAGCAGTCCTACAACCTTGCCCAGCTCAACACTGTCTCTTCAGGAGCTGCTGGAGGTGGACAGTTTGCACTCTCTCCCCACAAGACGCTTTGCTAAGAAGTGAGCTGTTTTCATATAGGAAAGCTTTGCTGTGTGCTTCCCTACCTGAACTTTCCTATTTCCTTTTCCTAACAACTAAAGTGGCCCTTGAGCCTCTTATTTCCTCCTCCAATTTTTTATTTTAAGGTCATGCTATCCAATCTTTAATTCCTCTCTATTAGAAAGTTTGAGCTTGGCCAAAGATTTCTGGCTCTTTGTCAGGAAACAGGAAATTTTCCCATCCGTGGGTCCTCTCAGGTTGGCACTCACTTCCTCGATATGCTGGAGCCTTTTCTGTTTCTCTCCATGTATCATTTTGGGCTGCTCAACCTCCTCCTCCACATTTTTTTCTCCCTAGTTGGCTGGACTCAATCCCCACCATGCCACCAGCCCTCGGGGTGGCTGGCTCCCCTCCTGCCTCACTCCAGCTGCTCAGCTCTTTCCTTGGACACTTTCCCCGACATCTTTTCATTCAAACTTCCAGGTCCAACGCCAAACATGTTGGCCAACTTCTGCTGTCTCTTGCCACCCTCCAGCGTTCCCAGAAAGCCTTGAGTTTTAACAGTCCCATAAGCAAGTAATTCTTCTCCATCTGAGAAGGAAACACAAAATCCCTGCCAAGTCCCATCCTACCTCCCAAGAAACATTATCCCACTATCGACCCCCCTTGCTGATGCTCCTGGGTAACCAAGAATTTGGCTCATCTAGGGCAGTTATTTCCTTGCATAGTGAATTTTACAGCACGCAGCTGCACGACAACTCATCCCAGTCTCATCTAAGGATGAGACCAACGTTAATCTACTTGAGCACCAATATAAAAGGCATGAACTGGGCAAGTCTTAAGGACAGACGAGTCTCAAGTGCAACATTTCGGTTGAAGCGTATTAAAACAAGGGTAACTAAAACTGTAGTTGCTCCAAGTGATCTCATCTTTGAGCAGATCTGTGCACAGAATGAAGAGGCTCTCTCTGGGTGAACGCTGGCATTTGAAATCCAGGGTTTGTCCCAGCATTTAAATGTTGGAGGTTTTTAAAATTACAGTCTGAAAAACATAAAGATGCTATTCAGTAGGAATAGCAAAATATTGATGTTCCCCATCAAATCAACATTTTAAGGATTTATATTAAAGCTGTGAAATAAAATGCTTTTACTTGGATTTTTAACACCAATCCCCATTTTTCTTTTTGTCAGACAAGGACTTTGCTCAGGGAAATGCAGATGTCGATGTGACCAGATATTTCCAGGGGAATAATCCTTAACCAAATTCTAACTACCTGTGCTCCACACCCTGAAATATCAAGAGTGAAAATGTTCTGGAAGAACTTCCTCTCCCAACAGCTGCCTAAACTACTTACAGATCTACCACAGGGATGATCACATCTCCTTTTGCTCTCACCACTATAAAATAGCAGAATTCATAAAAAACAAAGTGAAAGGAAAAAACCATTCATCAAAATTACATCGGTCTCATTGTAGGTGATGACGGTACTCGTGGGGAGTTCAGCTTCCACGGCGTTTTCAGTGAGTCCACCCTGGGGATCTACTTCCTCATTGTAGTTGACGTCTTCATAGGGGAGAGGGGTGAAGTACTCTTCGTTAATGGTTTCATAGTTGTACTCATCCACGAGAGGGTCATCCACTGTAGCATCTTCTTTTGCCTGCTTGCCGGGGTTCCCTTCATCAGGTGCTGACGTAGGGGCAGGATAGTCCTATTGCAGAAACAAAATACCAGAATCAGAGAAACAAAAAGAAAATTGTGCATCATCCTCCACCCGCCCCTCTATAAAGGTGCCATTTATCAACTGCAGCATCGCCAGAACCCCGTGGAGGTACCTGCTTGGTTTCAGGTTTCTCTCCAGCAGCCACTTCGGGAGTGCCAGGTTTGGTTGTGGGAGCTTCTGGCTTTACAGCTTCATCAACATCTTCGTAGTAGGGGTACTCGTAGTAGTAGGTGTCACCTTCTCCCTCCCCATCGGTGTACTACAAAGACAAGGCAAGAAGCAGAAAATAAGCTGCAGCACCCAATTGTGTTCCTAGCAGCAATTTTAGGCATTACTTTGTGTCAGCGAGGCCACGCTACGATGCAGACCCACACAGTGAAATCTCTCCCTTCCTCTTGTTCATCAGCTTCTGTGAAACCATCACCAAGAGCATGGCTTTGGGCTGCTTTGGCAATGACTGATACGAGATGGTTCCAAATCATCTCTCAGTCCTGTGGCACGTTCTTCCTTATCTTAGAGGATGGACCTACCCTGTAGCAACTCAGTCATCCATGATAACACAATAAAAAAAGAAGAAACGTGCCTTTTTTTTTTTTAAACCTCAGATTGTTGACACCTCCCCAGGTCACACATCTGACATACTCAGAGAGGGGAAGAAAACAGCTGAATCCCACAGCCGCTCTGAGAAGCGGAGATGCTTTTTCACTCATCTGACTGCACTAATAGCATCCGTGTGACTTCCCATCCACCCACGGCCCACAGGCAGAAAGGCTTTGAAAACAAGATATTTTCAGTGGTTTCCACAAGGCGTCAGTCATTCTTCAAAATTAAATACAAACAAAACATTTGGTTACAGCCGGGCATGGCAAATTTCTTTGCCATTCCATTGCTCTCACTGGCAGCAGATGCTGGCACATGGAAGAGTTATTCTTACACGGAGCAACACAGCCCTAAGACAAGCCAGCCCTTGTTGAACTGCTGGCTCCAAAAGAATAGTTTTATTTTCCTACTACTGCGTATTTTGACTGTACCAAAGTCTATTTTATTTTACTTATTTATTGTTTCTCCAGAAGTGCTGGCAGAGCAGTTACGGCACTTCCCTGGAGCTGGGCGGCCGTGCCTCATCCGTGAGCATCGCTCTGCTCCCCACAGCCCTGTCAGGCTCAGGTTTTTAATTGAATCCCAAAGCTGATGGCATTACTGCTTTGTGAGGTTTCGGCAGGAGCCTGCAGATCCAAGATCAGCTGAAAGCAAGAGAGAGTGCATGGACCAGCAAATCAGACCAAGAAAGCAGCCAAGATGCTGAGAAGTGGCTGAGGATGCCAGACATGTTAATTGCTGTGAGCTCAGCCTGAGACCTCTTCAAAATGTGTAAAATTCAGGTGATGCTCTTCTGGATATCACCCACACCCTGATACATCTAATTGAGCAGCAGAAATAAAAAGATATCTGTATCAATCCTTTCTCTTAAAGCAAAGATCTGAAGCTAAATCTTTGTAGAAAAAACATTGAATGCAGCAGCTTATACAGATGAGCTGGGAGTGTTTCTGCCAAAATGAAACTCAAATGTCAAATAAGTGAGGGAAATATGTTCCCCCCTTCTTTAACACCTGCTGTTTCAAAGAATATTGGAAAAGAAATGCTTAATCTTTTTACAAGTTCCAGTACAATTCAAAATTTCAAACCAGGTGCCTGTTTTGGACAGGATTCACCCCACCAGAGAAGGTCTCAGGTTGTCCCTCCTGCCAGTTTTGGAGTTCCAAACAAATGCTCATTTCAGTCTCTGGAAATGGGAAGGGTGCAGAAAGAAAGGGAAACTCCCGAGGGCAAGAGCCAAGAACAGAACCTGCAAATCCTACAAATAAGCTCTGCCTTGGCCCTTACAGCTGAGTCACAGGGAAGCTGAACAGGAGGAAGAAGCTTAGTGCATTTGCAACCACAATATAGAGCTGGGTGCTGCTGCTGCCCCCAGACCATCCCCAAACGCTGCAAGAGACTTACGTATTCATCCTGGTTAGGGTCCTGGGACTGGGGGGAGTCAGGGATGGCGGTGTCGCAGTCGGGGCTGTAGTGTTCACAGTAATCGTGGGCTGCTCGGGGGTCTGCCACAATCAGGAGCTGCTGGATGTCACCCTGTAGGGAAGGAAAACAGAGAGTCAGGGAGATGGAAGGTGAATGTGGAGCCACATTCAAGACTGCAGTCAAGGAGATAAACACCACCAAGAAAAGAAAAGCAAAAACACTTGGCAGGACCACCTCCCTGACATGGGCAATGTTGCCTGAGATGAGCCAGGCAAAACCCCTCCACATCCACGTCCTAATCAAGCAGACGCTTATCTCAGGCTGCTGAGGTGTGAAGTCACCCTGCTTCACGCCCGGTCCCCAATGCACCTTCCCAAAAGATAATCACATCTGCAGAGAGGTCACCCCCACGCTTACGATACAACAGCGCTGACAGCCCTGGGCAAGGTGGGGCCAGTAAAACTAAGAGAAAAGGGCTCTGCGCACCCCGTGTCACCACTGGCCTGTGGACAACTAAAATCTTTCCTGCCTGCTCCCGTGCAGCTCTCAGGGCTCCAGAATTGCCCTGCCAGTCCAAAAAGCTGTTTATTAGCCTCAAAACTTCTCTGCTTCTCCCACCCCATCAGTGGGTCTCAAAAGTCATCACCCTCCCCTTCTACATCTTGCCGTGAGTTTTCCACTCACAACAGTGTGGCAGACACAGAGATTAGAAATGCATCCAATAACCAGAAAAAAGAGAAAAGAGGGAGAGAATTCACAGTGTTTTATCAAAAACCCAGTACAGAGCAAGCTCATTAGGCACTGAGGCTGCTTAACGGGCCGCTCGCTATATAGCAAACGAAGCACGATGCAGCCACAGCCCAACGGTCAGAGCAGAAATCCCTCTTTAGTTTCCTGAAGAACCACCCCACTGCTTGACCGTAACGCCAAAACTCAGCTTAAGCAGCAGACAGTTACATAACACAAGACTTTATTACTTAGATTATTGAAGCTGATATTTTAATTAGGGGGAAAAAAAAATAAGAAATCTTGTTTAATAATAGAAAAACACAGCTAAGGCATCAGGGAAAAAGAAGGAGCATTACAGCAAAACTGGAAAGGCGACTTGGGCATGTAATAAGAACCAGAAGCTCCGAACGGAGCCTGGCCAGACCAGTGAACAGCCCCATGGAAAACCAAAGGATATTTTTGAAATCTGGAGCCAAATTTGCCTTGGCGCACACAAGCTGCACACGGTCCAGCCGTGGGTGCCGCTGGGTCCCTGGGGAGCTCAGCCTCCCATGAACGCATACCACCCACTTCACCAAAAAAACCCACTCTTTACATTTCTGGCAGAGACCCACCAGGAAAGAAGGTGGCAAAGACCACAGGGACCTGGCCACATCCTGCCCAGCTCTGAGGGGCAGGGGCAGCTTGCGGCTGCCTGGGGTTTCCCTCCTCAGTTTCCAGGCTATCCCACCCATCTCTGCAGCACCTCACCGTAATGCCTGGGCACTTCTCAGATGTTAATCAACTTAGCCTAAAACTGAGCATTTCTTTAAGCTTATTAGTCATTGTTTCCCATGAATAACCTTTACCAAATTAACAGAAACGTCTGCAAAGCAGTTTTCAATTTTCTATTTTAAGAAAGAGTCTTTCCTTCCCAATTTCCTTTTATTTTTTTTAAATAAAGCTGTAAAGCAGTTCTGTCTTTACTACTTTTTTTTTTTTTCTTTTTTTCAATGTAACCACCAAAAATGGGGATGCAGTAGTAGGAAAACAGGAGATGCCAAGTGTTTGTCTCCTAGAACATTTCCCATTTCCAGCCAGCTCTGGCCACCACCTGGCAATGTGACCTGCATGGGGAACTCTGCCCATGGTGTGGCCTGGAGGGCATCAGCCAGCCCTGAGCAGAGCCGTGAAGGAGTTGTGGGGTGTTATGGGGTTATTCACACCATATATTATCATCGCTGTCTTCAAAAGCAGTTCAGAGCAACAGAACAGGCTGTCTCTTTGGAGCTCCCTCCAGTGGAAGATGACAAATTTGCTTAAAGTTGATGATGTGAAGACCTTTCCAGCTGCTATTTCAGCACACAGGACCTCAGCCACCCCTGCCCCCCACTGACACCGGAGTTAAGCCCCTTATGCCTTTCTCTCACTCAGGTGGTTAAAGCTCCCTGGCTTCCACAGGGTCATGGGGAGTGGCCACCACTAGTGGGACAAGCTGAAATAAAACAGTCACGAAAGCAGACTTGGTACTTGTCTCCAAGAGGCAAGGAAGGAAAGGCTGAAAGCTTTTTCTTCCTGATAAGGTTGGATTTACACCTCACGAAGAGCTGATAGTCTTCATCCTATAAGTGACCAGGACTATAACTGTGTTTCCTTGAGGAACAGATAAAGTAAAGAAAGGCATGTTGGCTAAACAGAGTGCAAAAGGTTAAGCAGAAGAGAATTTGCTAAAGCTGAGATTGCTTTTATTCTCAGCTGATGGCAGCTCCTGAGCTATGCAGCAGGAGGAATCCTGGCTTGGTCCCACCCTGCTTCCCTGCAGCACAACAGGAGCTGAGCATCCTGCAGGTCCAATGGCTCAAGGCTCTGGAAGCACCTTTGAGTACAAGGGAAGACATCACCTGCAAGTCCCAGGAGCCATAGGCTCAAGTCTTGGGGTAACAGTAGAAACCCCAACCTCACTCAACACACCAAAGGACAGCATTGGCCTGGTGGCTGCT
Organism: Ceryle rudis; assembly: GCA_033439905.1. Lineage (NCBI taxonomy): Eukaryota > Metazoa > Chordata > Aves > Coraciiformes > Cerylidae > Ceryle > Ceryle rudis. The sequence goes on along the minus strand of JAAGNO010005983.1, from coordinate 8,107 downwards.
GCTGAGTGAGCAGGGAATGATGAACATGGGAAGCTTTCTGCTAGTTCTGAGTCGAGAACCTGAGAAAACCAGCAGGTAGCTGAACAAATTTGGTACACAAAGGGTGCCAGGCAAAAGCATAAGCCCCATCAGACAGCTCCTTCAGAGCTCACCACGCTTCATGAGCATCATTCAACATGCCTACTATTTTCCATTTCCTTTTCAAACCAAATCAATCACCCAGCCCAGCAACATTCATCCTTTTCTTGTTCCAGCAGAAGCATGCAAAAGCAGAAGGAAAACCAACGCACCCGATTTTGGAGGAATGGGAGCCCTAGGGAGCATCTGATCTCAGTACACTGACATGGGCTGAGCAGCTCAGTGGTGGGGGAAGAAGAAGAGCTCACGGGGTTACTAGACCATTCATCTTTGTTTCATTAACAGCAAGTGCACGGCCCTGGTGGATGCCCTGTGCTAACACTTGTAAAAATCAGACAGGAGTAAAAACTTGTTAGCAAGATTCTCAGTCAACTGACCTCATCGCTCAGCACAAAACAATAAAATGGGCTAATTTAGCCTGTAATAAAAAGCCCCACTATCTGAACCTCACAAAAGATGCACAAAGCTCTGCTGTCAAGAGCCCCATTTCTTTGATTTAAAAAGCCAACTTAAATAGAGCAAGCCATGCTGGGAGGTTCGTGAGCCTTTTGTGTCCTCTCAAGTGTGTTGCCGCTAATAAATTTCACCAAGAGATAGCTGCCCCCAGCCCCGGCGTGGGCTGACAAAGGCTTCAGCCAGCTCCGCTCTCTTTCCTCACTCAAGTGTCTATTTGTTTCACTGTTATGGTTACACAAAACACCCAAAGCTTCTCTCCTTCCTATGTCGGCATCTGCTTTCCTCAGCATGAGCAGCGATAACGAAGATACCATTAATTTACACACACACGCACCCCCCATTCCACACACAGCTTTTCCATGAAGCCTTAGTAAGAGAGAACTTGCAAGTACACTAACAGAGTGGTCTGAAGGCTTTACCAGCCGAATCACTTAGGTTTTTATTTTCAAGTGAAGCAGTATTGAAGTCAAAGAGCAAGTCAGTAACACTCTGGTATTGCTTCAAAGAAGAGGTCACCAGCACAGTGTCCTCCAGCCCCAGATACCCATGCAGATGGTTGGTTAAATCCTCTTTTAGCATGTGAACACATTGGGCACATCTGGGCACACAGGGCTCAAGAAAGAGCTCCAGTAACTCGGGTGGCACTGGGCATGCAGAGGAGAAGCACGGTTGCGTTTCTGTGGTTTGACAAAAAATTTGAAGCAGGGAAGGTAAAAAAAACCCCACAAAGGTCAATTTTTGCCTGAAAATGACCAATATTTCACCCATCTGAAGAGCTAGTTTTTCAAAAAGGGGAATAAATCACATTTCGACCTTTCTTCCTCGAGCTTCCTGTGAAGAAGAGGAGGCAGGACAGCACATTTACGAAAATGATCGTGAATTGCGAGGCTTTTATTTGCTCCACCAGATATAAGTGGTAACTGTCAGGACCAGTAAGAATCTGCCTGACATTTATGGTAAAGCCATTTATGCCTGATGACTCATTTGCTTTATGGATTAGGTTCCGTCAAGCCAGTTTAATTCAACTCCCCAGCCAGCTCCCAGACAAGACTGGAAAAACTCTTCTGGAGCATTTTTTAACACTTATTCTATATGTGTGCAAAAAATGTCACATCACTTCCAATGACATCAACTTCAGTAACTTGGAGAAATCGCTGTGGTTCAACAAAACAAACAGCTGGCGATGATCACTGGAGTGACTTCATCTGGCATTGGCAGCAGCTCCATAAATACTGGGATTCTTCGGGGCTTTCGCTGCAACGCACCGATAATTAACTGGACTGTAGTTTTAGTGCGTTACCCCAGAAGTCTTAGAGACTCTTATCCGTGAGTATAAATACTGCTTGGTGTACTTTGTTTAAACTCCTCTGTTTAAATTGGATAACTTCATGTGGGGTTTTTTTTTAAATCCTACATTTAAATTGGATGACCACAGGTCCAAGATTATAAAATTGTAATAGAAAAAAAATTAAATCTTAAAAATTATTGGAAGCAATTGGGATGGTGCTGAGTTTTATTATGATAAACTCACCAATTTCCTCAGCGCAAACCCAGTTGGGTGGCTGAAGAGTGGCAGAGGTTCACTGCAGATCTATGATCAAGTGAAAGCAAAGAGATCCCAGCCACCAGCGAGCTTCAAAAAGCCTAATCCCCATCTCGGAGACAGCCTGCCAGCCCTCAGATGTTCCACTTGATAAAACCTCTCATCGGCACTTGCCCGTAGACAGAGGCTCTGTGCTAAGGACACAGCACTGCTCCAGGGCTCCCAACAGCTCCTTGTCTGCGCAGGTTGTAATTAGAGTGGTATCAGAGAAGTCAGTGAAGAAGGGAAGGAAGGGGTGACGCAGAGCTCACCATACCCCTGGCTCTGCCAGTGTAGCGAGACCTCAGCTCAGCGGTGCGATAACCGCACGGAGCATCGGTGCATCCTTTGTTGTAGCAGCATCATCCCAGAGGCCCTCATTTAAACACAGCTGCTCCAGGAAAGAAGCCAAACTGCAGCAACAGGGTCAGACAAAGCCTCATCACTCCCACCAGCCCCTGCACCCATGTCCTGAGACCCTTTTGCTGCAAACAGGAGTGAGCTCACCAGACAGAGCAACTGGTACCTACAGGGCATCCTTTGGGGCTCCAAAAGTTTTCCCCTACAAAACGGGAAGGCAATAATGAAGGTCTGGCTCAATAGGAAAAAATAAAAAACCACTTGATTCGCACACAGTCATGAGTCAGCTACAAATACTTGGTGGCTTGGATAAATCCAACCCGGATGTTTGCTTCCCCATCTGCGCAGAGGGGCTGCAGGAACCGACTGGACAGCTTCGCTGTGAGACCTCTGCCATTTCCCCTCTCAGGCTCCAGTTACCACAAGAATGGCTCCCTCTGGCTTTTGGCACTCAGAGAGGAGCCTCTTTTGAGCCCTCTTTAGAAGAAAAAAAAAAAGAAAAGAAAACAGGTTTAATTAAGCAGAAAAGGGATAGAAGTTTCACTAGAAGCAAATATGGCTTCAAGGAAAACCTCTCTCTCTTAAGGGCTGGTAAGAGTTTCCCTTTCTCTCTGCAGCTCCATCTGGGAGACGAAGCACCCTGAGGAGCCCTGCTCATGGTATATCAGCCTAGTCCTGCCTCCCCACCCCAGAGCCAAGCCATCACTGTTTCCAGTATTAAACTTAGAGAACACAAACTACAGTAATTGCTTGGACAACCCCCGCGCCTCTATCCCTGACCACAGCAACAAGAAGAAAATAAGCCCTTTGTCTCACAGGTAATTAACATCCCTGGTAATTTTCAACCTTAATATTTTATAATTCCAGGGAGGAACCCAATTTCCTATCACACAAGGATCCATTAACTTGCCGTCAGCCCTGGCCGGTGGCTTTGGGGGAGTGGGGCAGGGACACGCACGGTCCCCTCTGTACCTCTTCTCTTTCCCTGAACCCTGTCACCTCTGCTCCGAGCTGCCCTCAACACCCAGACCTGCTCCAATGGATGGAGACACAGTCGGGCGATGCCATGTCATGCTTCATCCAGCCATAAATTGCTGGATCCTCATCTCAGTTGCTCCACAGCTGTTAGAAAAGAGGCTTTTTGGAGCAAGGGGCTGTATTTCATCAGAGCTTGCAGAGACCACAGCGTGCTGTGGGTCTGTCAGGGTAACATCACCATGCAAACGATGAGCAGTTTAGCAAGGACTCTTTACTGGAAGGGAGGGACAAGTGATGCTCTAGGAGGAGAACAAAAGCCAGATGGCTTTGCTAAATCTGGAAAGCTCTCCCAAAGAAGCTGTTGCTCTGCCAATACCCAAATACCAGTCAAGGACTCAAGTCATTAGCAGAGTAGCAGACACTAACACAACGTTCACTTCCAGGCAGCTACTTCCTCTCTGAATCCCAGCTCTGATAACCGCACAGTGCAAAAAACACCCTAGCCTAACATAAACACCCCCCAGCAGTGACCACAGCCACCAGCACAACTCCGAGCACCCCTGGTGCAACACCAAGGACCTTCTGTGCTAGACGGAGCAAAGGAGAAGCCAGAGCTTACGGCAAAGACGTTTAAGTGACAATGCAGAGCTAATTCCCAAAGACAATGCCCAGAGTATCCATCAGCAGTATGGATTATTTACAGGACAGCACTTTACAGGTGACGGACAGACCCACCCACCGTTCCAGTTTCCTATCCTCAACTGGTGACAAATTTTCCTGCCTTTCCAAACGGTTGTTTGTCAAACCCATCAATCACTGCTGACTTCTCCTGCCACTTTCCCTGCAATCCTCACCAAATCCTGACAGCTCAGACCCTCTTTGCTCTCTCCAGTCTCATGTAACATCTCTACAGTCACCCCTTCCTCAGCTTTCTGCTACTCCAGTCCACTGAACCATCACGTCCTGCCCTGAGAGCTTCCGAGGTGGTATCTGACAATGCCCTGAAAAGAACAGAAAAGGGACAAGATGAAAAAAAACCTGACCAAGCTCAAATGGACATTTAATGATGGGACAAGAGCCCAAGCCAAGCTCCAGAGTCGCCACATGGACCACATGGTCCCATTCTCCCTGCACCAGCTCCCAATCCCTTCACTGCCAACACCAATTCATCCCCAGACAATTCACCTAATTGAAACCTCCATCCTTTCAGAAGGGACATCTAATCACCACTTTAAAGATCCCCAAAAGCTCTGGGGCTGCTTTATGCTCTGAGGCAACTGTACTTCCCCTTATTCAACCTTGACCCCAACTGACCGGGGGGAGGGTCACACAATTCATGAAGCATTATGTGCACATCACCCAGTTTGTTACCCTGGGCCTCCCACCGTGAGCCATAAATGAGCATTGCTTCCAGTGGGCGACGTGTCTTTCTGAGCTAAAGCCTGATGCCTAGACCTTGGAGGACAGTTTCTATCTGAAAATTTACCAAATGGGTAGAAACACCCAGGTAAGGCAAATTAGCAACATGGCATTTAATTAAGATGCAGGAACTTAAGGGACACAGGATGGAGGGGAAAAAACAATCCTTAAGAAAGTGGCAGCTTGGAAAACAGGTGGTGTTGGCAGAAGCACAGAAAACATCAAATCTACCAATTATTTACTGCAAGGCTATGGCATAATAATGTGTTTCTTCTCCAGGATTTTGGTTCTGGAGCTGGAAAAGCCACTGCAGGGCCAGGACAGCATCCCTCAGCTGGTCCATCCCACACAGCCCTCCTCCCTCCCTGGCACTGCTGGGGCAGTGGTTGGATTCCATGAGCTGCAAGGTCTGTTCCAACCAAAACAATTCCACGGTTCTACAATAGCTCAGCTTATTTTATGCCAGGTATTGGGAATATAAATTAGATCCTCTCTGCAGAGAGGTTTTCCTGTTGGGAGTGCAGGTGAGGGGTTTCGTGTTGTCAGCATGAAGTGTTCCTTGCCTGTAGTTCAGCCACAGCCCTGTAGCAGCTACACCATTCTTGCAGCTCCATTTGTTAATAATTGAAGACTTCTCACCACCGGGCTGCGCTTTGTGCGTTCTGCAGGTCCCGGAGGACACTTCCCGAAGGATGGATCTGGTTGCACGAGTCAAATTCCATTTTGCAGTTAACAGTGGCACTGGATGGACCCCACCTTTCCGCGGCAGCCTGGAAGGGAGCTCAGGGGCTCCCGCTCCTGCAGGGCTTGCCAGTTGTTTTCTGTGTGTCAGATGAGGCTTCAAATGCCAGTTCACTGTTGCTTGGAAAATGACATTTTGCTTTCTGCAGCGTGACATTATTGTTGGTGTGTAAATTCCATGGGAAAAATGCCTCAGAAGGGGGATTTAAAGTCATCTGATCAATGCTGCTGCGGAACAGTTTCTCTATGGCTCAGATTTTGTTCTCCTCCTCCCCTGTATCTTTTCACTGAGCAGGACGCTCTGGTTGCTCTCTGGCAAAGGACGTGTCACCCTTTGTGGCCCCTGCAGCCTCCCCAGGAGCAGAACCGTGGCCGCTGCGGCTGTGCCCAAACGCAGCGTTATCCCCCAGGAGCTCTACACGTGACCCTGCTCCGGGTCTGGGTCTTCTCCTGCCTCGTAGCCTCGATTCCCTCCGTGTGAAGCCTCGCCTGGCCGAGCGGGAACAGCACCGGGACCTGTGCACCCTCTTCCTCTGCAGGGATGGCCACGGCGCAGGCCAAGCCTGCGGCTCGGAGCGGTGCTGAGCTGTGCGGCGGCTCAACGCGTTTTGCCAGGTTCCCGTTGTGCTGCTGAAGCTCCCATCCCAGTCTCTGGCCAGGAATGGGATTTCTGAAGTCGGCACAGCGGTGGTGATAGATTTCAGCGTTGTTGTCGGTACTGGAAAGCGTCGTGCCAGCTCCTCAGTTTTCCTCTTCCCCTTTTTACAGACCTTATGTCATCATTTACTTTTATTTCCTCCCCTCTTGAGTATTTTATTGTGGTGAAAAGAGACTGGACAGTGGGGTTTGAGCAAGTGATTTATCTGAACTCACAGGTTTAACTGTAAGGCCCAAACAGCCCATCTGAAGTCTCGTACGGCAGTGGTGCAGGCGTGTATGGCTGCAGAGGCAGAACGCGCTGCTGCAACTCAAGAATACACCGTAACGGCTTAGAAAGCATGCTAGATATGCAGGTGTCAGTTAATCACCCACGTCTGCAAACTTACGGCATGCTAAATATTCACTCACCACCCCAGGTAAGGGCTCGCAACCTTAGAAAAGTCGCCTTGGCCGATGTCCTGGCCAAGGGGGAAGGGTCTCCACACCGGAGCGTTGGAGAGGTGACTTCCAAAATCCAAGCTAAACCGTAGCACTTTTATCCCCTGGTTTAGGTGACTGATTTTACGCTTTGAATACACAAGGTTGTGGCTGAAACCCTCGAGGCGGTTGTGGCAAAACTATGTGTGGAGACACAAAAGTTGTCTGGTTGGCTGAGGCCACCACTGAAGCCCTCCAGGTTCTCCTTACCTTACTTTCTCAGGAAGCCAAACAGTGCTTTGAATTGAGACTCGGGACACAGCGTTTGTTGAGGGATTTCAAGGCTCAGCTCATGTTTGGGTCCTTTCTGTGGTGCAGCATTGCCCTGTTTGTCCCGGGGCTGATGGACAACTCAAGGCCGAGCCATCTACACAGCTCCCCGCGTGTGGTCTCTGCGTAGACAGGGCCACAGATGGGAAACCAAGGCTGAGTCACCTGCACAACCCCCCGTGAGTTGCCTGCGTGCACCAGATGATCCGAAACTTGCTTATGAACCATGAGCTAGAAAATCCATACACTTATCCCCAGAAAGTCGATACCCTTTGATGACTGTTTGCCAGGCTTATTTACCTTCTCCCATAAACCCGAGATCACCCTACCACTTGACAAAAAAAAAATCAACCTACCACTTGAAAATCCACTCCCAGAAACCTCTTTAAAAAGCCTGTTCTGTATGGAAAATGGTTTTGGTCACACGCTGACGTTGTCAGGTGTCGCTACATCCGTGTGTGTTGGCAGCTCTGGAACTACCCTGCCACCTCTGGCCCTTATCCCCCTCTGGCGCTGTGCAGGGTGGTAGGTGAGGGGCCCGGACCCCGTGATAACCTGAATTTAAGGGTGATGAGTCCCAAGTTCTGAAACAAAACTCTCGCTTTTTATTGCCGAGAGCAAGATTTCACCGTCCCTCTGAAGCCGGTATTACCACAGCGAGCGATCCACTGCTGCCTGGATTATTGCATCATCTACAGCAAATTAAGACAATCCATCGCAGAGCTCCTTTGTTTGTTTGCCTTAGTTGGAGTTACACCAGTGACCATGGTAAGTCGCACTGGTGCGCACTGGTGAACGATGCTGAGGAAATACAAAGTTACAAAGAGAAGTTTGCGGGTGGTCTGTGGTTTTTAGTGGAGGGAAGAGACCCCTGGAAGAGCTGCACCTGCTGCCCTGGCCACCTGCACCCAGAGCTCCTGCCCTTAGGAGCATGGGACAGGAATCAGCTTGGCCTGGGCTTGTGGAGCCTGGAGAGAAGGAGGCTCAGGGGAGACCTTCTGGCTCTGACAGCTCCTGACAGGAGGC
>JAAGNO010005982.1:0-35695 GCA_033439905.1 Ceryle rudis | reverse complement strand
CGCTAGGCAACCGTTGCCACGGCAACGGGGACCGGCCCCGCGCGGCGCGGGGAGCCCCGCTCCCCTCACGGCCTCGCCGCCCCCGGCCCGGGCAGCGGCCCCCGCGGCTCTGGGAGCCCGGCCCGGGGCCCGGTGTGCGGAGCTCCCGGAGGCGCGGGGGACTCCGGCATCCTCAGCGCCCCGGCAGGCTCCGCAGCCCGCGAGCAGTCTCAGGCCTGCGCAGGCCGCAGAGGTTTCCCCCCTGTGAGGGAGTCCGGTCGCCTCCCCGGGTGGTGATCCCATCCTGCCGCCTCCTGGCCCTGGCGACGGTTTCCCAGCACTGGGGTCCAGCACAGGGGAGTGGTGACAGTGATGGAGAAGGAGCCTTTCTGGTAAAAAATGGGCTGAGCAACAGAATTGGTGGCTTGGGCTGCCTCACGCTCCGCGTCACAGCCGCTGTGTCAGGCAGGTCCCGCTCCTCGCAAGCCACGCTCTGGGAGTTGCACAGGTTTCAGGCCGAGCTGTGGAATGGGGTGGTTGTGGTGGTCGGGTGCAGCTGAGCCCCGCCACCGCCAGGCCATTGTTCCCTTCCTCAGCCCGATGTGCCTGCACACTGTGGCCACAACCCGTTGTCATCTTCACCTGGAGTTCCGTTTAACGCAGGCAAGCACAGAAATGCCAAAAAACCTTTGTCTCTTGATTGTAAATCACTAGCTGTGGAAACTTTGAGGAACTCAAGAAAGTCCTCTGTAGTAAAATCAGATGTCCGTGAAGGATTGAGAACTCTCACACTTGACAAATCACTGGTGGATAATTAGTGATACTTTTCTTCAGGTTATTACAAATCATTTCCCCCAAGACTTGACGTGTGTCTGCTCATGATGAAAGGATGCCAAAGTCGTTTTTCAGGCGGAAGCCTGGCTCGTCCGTCTTGTGCCTTTCTCGTCAAACAGAGAATTTCTTCACCTGGTTTACGTCACGATCCAGAGAAAACAGCAAGACACGTTTGATAGGTATAACATGGTGACTGTTGTTCTTTGCTGGGTGTAGTTAGACTATCAAAGTCACCGCAGGGCTGTTCTGCTGGGTGTAGTTGGACACTGTTGTCCACCAGCTGCTGTCCAGAGGCTGGTGACCTGCTGCCCACAGTGAGAGCCTTGAGCTCGTCCCACCCTCTGCCATGTGCTCGGCTTGTGATCAGAACTAGATCCTACAGATTAACCCACTTGATGAGTGAGTTTCAGGCCTCATCTCAAAAGTGAAGCTACGTGATTAAGAGAGTTCAAGCCTTTAATGTCTGCGCTGGATAGATGAATTATCTTAACATCCAGCTACTGAAAATGTGATTATAAGTTTAGCTGCACAGCAGTCAGAGCAGACTGACCTCATTCTACCTAATTGGCAATGTTATGATTCCATAAATCATTTTTTTTTGCTGCATGTAAGCAGTAGGTTACATAAATGTTTCAAAATTATTACAGATTCACTTGGGTCTGCCTTAAGAGTCAATATTTACTTCCCTACGTCTTTTCGAAGTGCAGGTGGAGGGCGTTCTGCTTTGTGTCATCAGGAAACACGGTCAGCTGTTCAAAGGTTATTCCAGCCTCTGTCGCTCTTCCACATCGCAAGGTTGTGAGCAATTAAAGTCGATGTCCTTTGTAAACACCTTGCTGTTGGTTTATAATCTCTGTTCGAAGAGTTTGGTTTTCAATAGGTTTTTTTCCAGGCTGTCGTTTTGTGACGTTATCATTCTAACAAGCTGCTCTTGTTTTTAGATTAAGCGTTAAGGCCCAATCCAAATCCCCTTAAACTCAAGAAGAATGTTTTCATTTACATGCCGGGTCGGGCATTAAATGGGCTGCAGAAACAGAAGGGCCCTTTGACTCTTCGAGCAGGTGACCTGCATGTGAGGGTGAAGGTGCAACTGGGAGAAAAACTGACCCACTTCTTCCTCTGAGTTATTTTTGCTATAGATAAGGAATGGATCCTGTTGTTAAACTCATCAGAATCACTTAGGAACAAAATACGTTTTAAGAGGGTCCAGACTAGCCCCGCAAAGCTGAGCCAGTATTACCTGCAGCCCCAGAACTCTCTCAATTAAAAAAAAAGTGGAAAAGTTTGGCTCAAGAAAATGAACATTGTGGAGAAAAAGCATCGTGGGAAGCGCAGCGGTAAGGAGAATGCTCTTCTTTTACAGGCTGCTGCTGCACGTAGGATCCTGACCCCAGAACTGCCTCTTGTTCCACCCCTATCGCTCCCACAGCGCTGGCCTCCAGAGCTGCATTTACGTGCCGCTGTCTCCCAGTCCGATGTGAAATGTGCTGCCGCTTCTTCCTCTGGGGCAATACCCAGAGACTCTGCCACTCGGGGCATTTGCGTGTCCTTAAGTGGAAGCTAAAATTGATGTCTCAGTACAGCTTTGTAGGGGATGATGAAGTGGTTTGTCAAGAACTCGACACCAGCCCACACAAGTGTCCTAAAAATTGTCCTGGAGATACAAAGCCTGCGTTTGAAATGGGAGGCTCTAAACGTGTTGTTTTCTCATGGAAAAAGCAAAATGACTCTCCCATATTCAGCAGCAGGAAATTCATCTGTAATTTGCGTGCCACTTGTTTCTTTCTTGTGCTCCACTGCTAAAGATGCTGCAAGGCTTTTCTTCTGGAAAATGTTAACACATTGCTTTTCTCTTTGAAATCGTTTTCCTGTTAGTCTCCTGGATGCCTTACCCCTTCAGAGTGGGTGTACACGTGAACTGACAAGCACTGTGCAACTTGTCTTCCAGCAGAACTCCGAGATTAATTACTAGGAGGTGATACCTGGAGAAATTACCATATTCAAACACGACACCTATTACCCGTAACAAAGCTAAACCCACGTGCTTGTTTTCTGCCCGACTGGAAGAATGCCTGGGATTTTGGTTTCTACCACCATGTTTCACTAATCCATCTGGGAGACTACAGGTAGAATAAGAACATCAGTCCCTTGTCATCCCAAGGACATCAGATTTAAATTTCTGGTGTAAAAAAATATGCTCTGCACTGGGCTTGTACAAGGTGGAGATACCTCCTGGGCATGTCGAGCAAGACCTGACCCGTCAGTGGCACCTTCCAGTTAGGAAGGCCAGCAGGGAATCAGGATTCTCCCTCAGTGTTACAAAACGCACCTCCGGATGAGGGAAAACACGTGTCTGCCAGAGGCTGCATGAAGCCTGTTGCTTCACTGTCTCCCTGTGGCTATTTGCACTGCCCAGGGCAGTGGTGGAGTCCCTGTGATCCCTGGAGGGGTTTCCAAGCCCCCCGTGGAGCTGTGGTGCTGAGGGCCAGGGGTCAGTGGTGCCCTGGCGGTGCTGGGAGAATGGTTGGACTCGATGATTTTGAAAGTCTCTTCCAAATCAAAACAATTCTATGATTCTATTTATGGAGAGGGAGGACTCCACGCGCTGTCTGCCCATCACGTAATGCTCCGAGTGCTAAAATCAGCAAAAAAAAGCAGGGTGAGGGGCGACTGCTGGGGAACCATTAGTAGCAGGAGAGAGCGAGCTCCTTGCCCTCCACCACCTCCCACAGCCAGGTGCCATTCACCCTGCTCCAGTCCCTCCAGCACATAAACACGGTGGTGGTGGGTTTGCTCCAGGCAGCACCACCACAGAGCAAGTGAGAAGAAACCACTCTGCTCTGGTGTACGCTGCGCTCCCCTTCCCTCCGGCTGGTTTATAACCTGCGTCCTGCGGGACCGAGCTGCCCGCTGCCCACACCGCTCGTTAGCATCACTGGTGGACCGGGGGCTAATCCGCTTCGGCAGCGTGTAAAGATGGGTGGCTCTGTCTGGGGAGAGGTTCTCTGCCTTTGGTCCTGCTCAGCAGCTCCTGCCTGTGCTCAGGAGCAGTGAGAGAAGGCAGTCAAATGAATCGACATTTCTCCTCTTATCCTAGCAAAATTTCCATGGAGTGCTGAGAACAGCCTGCGCAGAGCAGTGAGGAGCAGATCGTGTGCTCTTCCAGCCCAGGCTGCCCACAGCCCTCTCCTTACCACTCTATTTTCAGCCCTGGACTAATTTTGAACATGACTGTATCTGCTTCCCGGTGCTTAGTCCTGCGGGGCCTCGTTTGCCCCGGTGCTGAGCACTTAATATCCCTGGCTGGGATCAACTTAGAGCCTGGCCGCTTCTGGAGGTCACTGCGTGGGGCTGACGCTGCTGCCACCACTGTGGGCTGTCTGGGAGAAGGAGGAGGAGGAGGAGAAGTCTGTCTCCTTTATGCTGGCAACCTTTAGCATCCCCAGCACATACTACAAAGGTCAAAAAACGGTTACATCTCACTAGAAATTTACTGAGGAAAAAGAGTTGCGGTCAAAAAGACTTTTAAAATATTGCCTGAGCGAATGGAGCTGGGCTACGGAACCTGAGGGTGGAAGGGGGGGCTGGGGGCTCCTCGTTCAGTTACTGCTCTGACAGCTCCAAATGTCTTTTCTCCAACATCACTCCCTATGACAGTTCATCGCACAACCAGCCTCAAGGAGGGGAGAGCAGAATATTATTCTTACTAATAGAACAGTCACCACGGTGCGATTACCAACTCACCACAGGAACAGTTTCTACAGCGCAATGCCGTTGTCAGTAATTACTTATATCCAGTTCTGTAACTCCTGAGGAATGCGCAGGGGCACAGCCTCGTGCATTGGGGAACCACGTGCAACAAACGCTCTTTTTCGTGTAAATAAAGAAAACAAATTAAGTACAGAGAGCAGGACTCGATTTCGCTCAACATCTGTATTGCTCTGAAGGCATCGTGCACCCAGCTCAGCTGTTATGCTGATGAGTGCAACAAGTCATTCAGATTTATTTCTTTTCCCCTCGCTCAAAACGTATGATGTGTATTAAGTGATGCCAGGGGAAGCACCGCTTCGCACCCCTGCCTGCTGCTGGGACCTCACCTGGGCTTCCCCTGGCAGCTGCGGGGCTGCTCCTGCCCCTTCCACCCCAGGGACCCAGGGACCAAACTGGTCTGAGGGGAAAGGAGCCGGGCAGGGAGCGCTGGCAGCTCGCAGAGAGGGGCTTCCCCCTGGATGGTGCGAGGACGATCCCGATCGCATTGAAAAGAATAACTTCTACTCAGCACTTATCTTCAAAGTGCTGTGCAAACATTAATTAATGACTCTGTTATCGCCAGGGGGAAGAGCTGGCAGAGGGAGGGGTGACAGCTCGCCTGGCTGCCTTGCTGGAAAGCAGACCTTCCTCTGCCAGCTGCGAGGAGCGGGATGATCCCTCACCGGGCTTGCGGTTACCTGCAGCAATTACGGCTCTGGAGGTGCTGGCGGTGGGGTTTAAGTGCCTGCATTAATAACAGGAGGGGTTTTAGCCTATAAGATATTTATATCTATAAGATTATTTCTTTTTAAAGTCCCTGGGCTATATTTAGGAAGATGACAGGTCAATAACATTTACAGCCCACCAGGTTTTCCAGAGAGACTTTCATACCAAGAGGTTTGGCCCGAGTGTTCCTTCCCTACGCCTCGTCCTTCCCTGAGCAACCCCAACCAGAGAGACCCCTGCGACTAGCTGGGCAAGCGCTGAAAGGTTTCTGAGTGTTGCCATGATCTAATTTATGAGCAAATGAGATTTTTCTACATTTCCATATATATCTCTTTATATTCATTAAACCCTTTCAAGAAGGCATATCTGGGGAGTGTTCAGACAGCAGTCGATTTCGATGGCAACTGTTGATTTACTTTACCCAGATGATTTCTTTTTAAAATGCACTTCTTTTTTTTTTTTCTTCCTAAGGACACTCTGGAAAGTAAAACTGCATTTACCACAGGTATGTAGCTATGCAAGGAGAGAATGACTTAGCTCCAGCTTTTCCACTACTATTTAAACATTATTGGAAAGCAATGAATAACTGAGAGGCAGAAGAAATAAGAAAAAAAATATATAGAGAGATAACTGTATTCCAGAGTGCAACCTCTGCCCTCAGCTGTGCTTTTGGGAGGTGCAATAGCTGGGAGCAAGACTGGACAGATTCAGCATCTTATCCCAGTAAAAGCCATCGGGTTTGCGGCTGGGCCAGTACAAAGCTTCGACACCTCAGTAACCCGACTTTCAGCAAAACAGCACAGAGCCCTCCTCTCTCCCCATGAGCCAGAGGGGGGTTACACTCAGAACCAACCTCCTGAACCACTGCTAAGCGTTACCCTCGGGAATTCACAGCAGGCTCCAGCCGACCTTTTCCACAGCCGTGCTACAACATCAGTATTTCACCAAAAAGTTTTACATTCATCTCACGGAGGGCGGTGTTTGCGTAGGAATAAAAATGGGGCCTCCTTGTTCCAGGTCCCCCGGGGGATGCACAATGGCAAAAGCTGCCTCCTAGATCCTGGAAAATCACCTCCCAGACACAGGAGGGACGTACCTGAGCTGGGCATTCCCCTTTCCCTGTGGCAGATTTGCACTGTGGTCTCGAGATACAGGGGGTATTTGCAGGAAGGGGCTGTCATTAGGGATTTTAAGGCTTCTCCTTCCATAAACGTAAACCACGCAGCCCTGGGCTGAGGGGACAGCACCAGAATGCACTCCAGGTGATTTGATGTATGAGGCTTCACCCCAGAGAGCTTCTAAAGAGCAGAAACTGCCTCAAAAGCAAATTAAAGCTCCTCTAATTCCACCATGGCAGGGTCTGGCAGGGAGTGGGCAGTGGCTTCCCACTGCATTTCAACTCATTCCCATTGGGTACTTTTAGCTCCCACTATTCTAAGTGGGATGCAGCTCCTGGAACACCTCGCTGCCAGCTCCGCAACGCAGCCGAGCCCTTCGCCTGGCAGCCCTATCCCCTCTGGCCCTGCCTCTACAAAACTAACACCTCCTTCCTCACCCCTTGGGTCCCGGCCAGCTTGCACATGCCATGCTTGAATGCTCTCAAATCTGTAGCCAAAGAAATATGTTAATGTACAAATTAGTCAGAGTAATTGAAACACCTCAATCCTGCTTGGCCAGGTCCTATTTACAGCAAGAACTTGATGACTATAAAACTCAAACACCGAGCAGGAAACAAAACCACGCCAGAACCTCTGAGCCACCGGCAGCAAGCTCTGGCTGAGGGACCTCAGAGCAGATGCTTTGGGCTGGCAGGAGCAGGCAGGGGCCAGCTTGGTCCTCACGCTCCTGGCAGGGATGCCAATGTCCTGCTGCTCTTGTCCAGTCCCTGCCTGTGCCGCAGGGCTTGGCACACGGGGGGTCCCTGCATGCCCCAGGGTGCCCAGAGCAGGGTGTCCCCTGTCACCCCTTCCCAGGGTGTTGGCGCGCACCGAGGTTGGCTGAGGCAGCCGGCGGCTCTGCACGGGCAGGATGCGGCCCTGCGCCAGGACGGGTCCAAGGGAGGGAGGCCATGACACCATCAGCAGCACCTAAGGCTGAAACTCAACGTGGCTGATGAGGGTCCCATCCTGCTGTGACAGGGGTGATGTTGCTGTCCCAGTTGAAGCAGGTATGGTACTGGTGACTCTGTCCATCAGGCACAGATATTTCCCACATCCTCCATGCAGACCTGTACCACCCCCATCCCCATGCGTGCTGAGGCTGGTCCCTGCCCAGCACCGCTCTGCCCAGGGCTCTCCTCAGCCCCTGGGGTTCAGAGCTGGCTGAGAGCAGCTGATAACCCCCCCCTGACTAGCCCTGAGAATTGGGCTGATGAAATCCCTAGGGCTGCCAGGAGCAAACGGAGAAGGGGATGCTGCAAAGGATGCCCCAAATCCCTGGGGCTGAGACACTGGGGGCTGCTGCCTGTCCTGCTGTGTGAGACACACGAACGCTAGAAGACCCCGGATGGGTAAAACCTTGAGTGCGCCGACTTACCGGGGGCAGCCGTCGACATCTTCACAGCCTCAGGGGTCGCTGGGGGCTGGGGCAGGAGCCCGTGACATGGGAGCCCATGGCACATCCCGGGGGCTCAGCGCTGGGGGGCTGGGTCCCCTCCGCTTCCCAGGAAGGGCTGGGGGGAGTGGGGCAGAGCTGAGCTCCCCAGCATCACTGGCGTTGCCACGGCAACTGCTGAATGACTCACGCTCATTTATGAGTGACATCAGAGATGCAGAGGAGCGAGCTGGGGGCTGGAGGGGCCGAGGGTGACGCCAGGAGCAGATATTCCCAGTTTGGTTTTGCTGGTTAAAGCTGGAAGGTTTTGCACAGAGTAAAAATCCAGATCTGGGAACCCCAGGGCAGCGTCTTGCTGGCATCCTGGAGATCCTGGTGGTATTTTGCAGCAGACCCAGGGAGTCAGGAGGAGAGGAGGTGCTGGAGCCCCTCTGTGGGACAGCTCTGAAAGCTGCCTGGAGCTGGTAGCGGGGCTGGGGCAGAGCAGGAGGGACACCCTGGGCAGACGAGGCCATGCTGCCCTTGGGCCTTGATTCTGTTCAAAACACAACCAGATTAAGGAAACCGGTTTAGAAATCACTTGCCTTAACTGGTTTCAGCTTCATGCCGGGCACACAAGGAGAAGGAGGTCACCTTTAGGGGGATGCATGTGGTTCCTTGTCTTCAGCCCTGCTGCTCTGGCACATCAGCCCCCAGACCCCGCCCGTGCCCAGGAGTCACTCGAAGCTCCCCAGTGCCCGCAGCCTGGCACTGTCACCCCACAGGACCTGAAAAGGGGCCTCACTTGGAAACGAGTCAAAAAGAGAGAGAAGCATTAGCTGGGCACATGCACAGGGGGGTTAGGGGCCAGCACGTGCAAATGCTCCACACAGTGGTGTTTTTCAGAGCATTTTGGTAGCACATTTGCTCAGAGCTGTGCCGAGTGGGGCTTCCTTACGCACCCTCTGCTAGCCACAGCCAGCAGCACTGATGCTCCATCCCCTCTTGCTCACAGACACTTTTAAATCGAGCCTGATGAGACAGAATGAAATATTTTTAGTAGGATGAGAGTCCTGCACGAGGCTCTGAGCTTTGCAGGAGCAGCTCCAGGTCACGCAGTGATGCAGCAGCCACATCAACTCCAAGAAATAAACTTTTCTCAGCTCTCTACAGGAGCAGCCCCAGGGGCATCACTCACCTCCCAACAGCAGACACCCTCTCAGGGGGCTTCTGGCCATCCCTCTTTAACGTGAGGCTGGTAACAGGGAACCCAACACTTGAGGCTTTTATTTTTAGCACAGTAAACTATAAATACAGCCCACGGTAACCCAGGGAAATCCGAGCGACTTCTTGGCCCGGGAAGTGACAGCACCGGGGAAGCCCAGGGCAGCCAGAGCTGCACGCTGGGTCTTCGGTGCGAAAAGGCATCGGCCCACAGTAAGACACCCGGCTGGGTGAAAATACAGGGCCCCTCAAACCATTCACAGGCATGATGCTCCTGCAAGGGGCAGAGTGGGCTGGCAGGAGGAAGAAGTTGCTGCCATCTCCTGCCTGTGGTGGCAGAAGAGGGGAGAGGAGGGATGGGGGAGGATCACTCGGGGAGCAGAGAACAGATTTCATGGAGGATTGTGCTTTTTCTTTTTTTCATTTCTAGCTGTTTGCACATGGGAGCAGGGGAGGAAGGCACCTGTCTGTGAGGAAACCAGGGGTACGGGGGTAAATGTGGAAAGCACCCTGTGATTCATCGCACGCAGCCTGGCAACCAGCTCCTGGGTATGGGAAAACACAGATGGAAGAGGGCTGCAGCAATGCCGAGCGCACGGAAATAGGTGGTTGGTGTCCTTTTAAGGATGATTTCGAAGGGGCTGAGCTACTTTCCTTTTCCCGCACTGTGTGGGGTGGGGGGGTGCAGCAGCCCACAGCACCTGGCTCACCCCAGCTGGGGCTGAGCTGCTGCCCAGCTGCAGGGATCGCATGAAAATAGAGCAAAAACCTCCAATCCTACGTGCCAAGAGACCCAGAGAGTTGTCCCAAAATCCCCTGGCCCTTGCACAACAGGGAGTGGTCGAGGTAGCTGGAGGCAGCAGGTTCATCGAGGCACTGGGAGCCGCACTATTCCGAGGGCTGCCCTGAACAGGAGCACTGAGGAAAAGCTAAATAAATAATTCAGCCAAACCCGGGGCACGTGGGAGCTGCTGCGGGTACAGGTCTCCCGGGCACAGATTCCCTGGGGAGCAGCGCTTCCTCAGAGGACAAATAGAGGTTCACTGCAACATCAGTGTGGTTTATGCCCAAGCTACAGCTCATAAAAGCCAAGTAACCACATCATGCATAAGCGCTACAAGTCTTCCATGAATATTTTCTCAGGGTGCGGCAGCAGCCGCTCGCACCTGCACAGCGCCGAGCGCTCAGACAGACCTCGCCGAGAATCAAGTGCGAAGGCTCCGTGGCCATCCCTGCACCGTGCACACACAGAGCTGGTGTGGGACCAGCTCGACCAGCTCCCTGCTCTGCACACAAGCGCTTCCCAGAGTGGGAGAGCTCGTTATGCAACTGCTGATGGCATCGTTAATGAAACCTGTTTGAGAGCTGCCACTCTTCCCTTTGACAGCACACGGGGAAGCGGCAGTTCTGCTGCCTGGGGTGCAGGATCTGTGCAGGACCCCAAGACCTGGGGCTTGCATCCTCCGGCTGCTGCTTTAACCCCCTACAGCGAAACACCCGGCCCTGGCACCCAGCCCCCTGGTGACTCCCCAGGAGCCCTGAGCAGGCTCTGAACTCGGACATTTTATTTGGGCAGCAGCTCTTTGGCCAGGCACCTCATTTACAGCCTCGGGTTTGAGGGAGCCGGTCACCTCTCCAGATTTATTTTGGTCGAGCCTGGTTTGGTCCAGCACATCTCGAGTTACTGATGTCCCTCCCCCAGCTCCACCAGTGACCAGATTCCTGGTGACACTGGATACATGGGGCTCGGGCCCTGCTGTCCCTTCTCAGGTCACGCTCGCAGGCTCTCCTATCCGACACTGTTCACACATGTACACCACAGACCTGCCCACTTCCAAGCCATTTTCCTGGGCCAAACCACCAGAGCGATGGTCTGGCTCACAAGTGCAACTCTTCCATTGGAAGTGAAGGCTTTTGAATAGCAAGATAAAAGAATTTGCTCCATTCATTCTGCCCCAAACCCCCTTCCCCTATAGCAAAGCATCCACAGCAGGTTCCAGAGCTGCTTCCTTTGGCTAGTTCCTCTCTTATAGTAAAATCACCATGAGAATAAAATGACACGGTTGAGGGCAGAGCAACTGATGGGATTGTCACAGAGGGGACTGCAGCCTTGATCTGGGCACATCAGGCTGCCAGGGCACAGGAGCTCCCCGGGGCAGCATCTGCCCCTTCCTTCTTCCCCTAGGAACCCACTCCAGGCACCTGCTCTCTAGAGGAGCCAGCCGGGTAATTGTCCAACATTCTGCTCTGTGTTATGGGTCAGCACGAGTAGCGAGTGCCAGGAGGGAGGCAGCCCAACCGCTGCCCAGCTTGCTGGGAGAGGCTCCAGTAAACCACCCGTTGAGGGACTGGGAATGACGCTCTTGCCACGCCGTGTGTGTTGTTAGCAATGTCTCACCTTGCCAACACCGAGTTGCATTTGCACAGCCAAGTGCAACCTGTACTTACCTTCCCCACCCTTCGTAGCACGGAGCTGGGCTTTGCTGGAGGCAGCTCCGGGGCCGGAGCAGCATCGAGCCTCTCTCATTATCGCTGCCAGAGAACTCCGGCAACACGTCGCCGTGCCGAAAGCGCTTCTCATCTCGAGAGCCGACAAGCACCATGCCAATTACAACCCATCTTGTTACCCGGACAGCAGCACTTCTTAATTTTTAAGGTGTGGATTTCTGCCCAGACCCGCTGTACCAGTTTCAGTTCATCAGTGCCATTATCCAGTGCTATACCACAAGTTGCTTTAAATGCGTTGGGTTTTTTTTAAGTTTTGTTTTAGTTTTAAATTAGTGGAGAGCTGGACCTTTGAGCTGTCCTGCAGCCTGATCTGTGCATTAAAAGAAACCGGAGTTAGGGGTCACCCAGCACCAAGAGAATACCTGCATTTCACTCCAGCACATTAGCGAACCTGCACCGAACGACGTTTCCATGTCTCGTACTCTAATCCTCCATCCGTCACAGGATGCAATGAAAATTACTCCAAGCTCCTCACCAGTGGGGCTAAGTGCTAAATAAACAGGCTCCTGGCAGGTGCCCTGAACGTGGTGCGAAAATGCCAAGAACCCCACCTCCCCTTGAGGAACCACCTCAAGTGCTTACCCTCTTCATCAGGTGCCTCCAAGGCGACCACGTGGGCAAGGCTCGGTGGTGCTCCCCAGACCCTGCGCCCAGCACAGGCACCACAGAACCGAGGAGGGCATTTTGGTTTGATCGCTGCATCCCAACCACAGCACCAGCTGCTCCAGCTGGTTTCCTGAATGAGGGTTCCCTCCTGGGGGGGAGAGCAGGTTTCCAATTTATCAGTCAAGATAAATCCCTCTTAAACGGCATCAGTCCTTCCCAGGGGATCACCCCATCACGCCTCACGCAGCCCTTGCAATGAGTCTTAGCTACACAACTTTTCCTGGAAAACAGAGGAAAAAACTTCCAGGTGCAAACCCAGGATCTTCTGCACAAATTTTGTTGCGGGTTTCTTGACCCACTATCGAAACACCTTCTTCGCTGAGAAACATCTCCAGCAGTCTGCAGACACAAGGAACATGGAGCGACGTGGATCCATAAAGCTTTGCTGCTCCTGTAAATGATGTTTCAGAACACCTTGTAATAAATCAAAAAAACTTTATTTTTAAGATATATTATAAATTTACAACACACATAACGTCAGTGTCTTCAGTGGGTCTGGGTGAGCAGGTTTAAAGACTCAGCGTTCATTCTAGACACGCTGGTGGGCACCACTTCTCCCCACGCTAGAGGTATGGAATTGTTTCGGGTTGAGCAGGTCTGGCTTTGCTAACGACCTCGCTAACTCCCAGGAATATCTCGGTAGATGACAGAGACAGCTTAAAGCAGTAACAAATCAGCAGAATTTCTTGCTGTTTGCCTGGAGGGCTGCTGCACGGGAGCAAAGCCTCCTGGCTTTCCCATCAGGGAGAGGTCAGTGACCCAGGTGAGCGTGTCCAGAATGAACCCTGAATTCCACAGGCTCTGGTTAAGCTTCTTACCAGTAACGCTCCATCTCGGAGCCAGAGGTACACGCCACACGTCAGTGTCAGAGAAAAACCATCCTATGCTGGACCTAATTACTTTATACACAGGCGAAATGAAAAATGTTAAGTCAGTACCTTGCAATATCATTTTACCAGTGCTGCCTCGTGGTAAGTGCTGGATAGCAAATCACATTCGTGTGCAGTTCATTAGACTATGATAAAAATACACAGATTTAAAATCTCTACAGGCCTCTTACCTGCTGCAAAGACACTTTGTTTTGCGGGGCTCGGTTTAAAACGTGATCCAATTTCTTCCCTCTTCCCCAGAGTGTGATATAAAACTATACCCCAATTCAGTAAGAATTTAATGCATTTACATTTATTGAAGTTCACATGCTGCAAACAGGATCTGCATTGAAGATCTTCAAATCTAGGGCAAGAAGTCCTTAAAAAACCACCCCTATTTTGTAACACCTAGATGTCAGGATGCAGGCGAGAACAACCATGGTGAGAGCACAGTCACACAGGCACGGCATCCACCGCCTGCTGTCCCCTCTGCAGGGCTGCAGGGGTTGCCGTCCCAGCCGCCCTCACCGACTGTCCGACCTCCAACAACGGCCACCACAAATCCTTCAGACCAGTAATGGGCCCGGAGGGGAGGATACAGGCAGTGGTTTGCTTATGCCTCAAAGCACAAGGACTTATGATCAGTTGGGAACACTCAGCTGCAAGCGCCGCTATTCTGCTAGTTAAGAAAAATGTTATTTATTAAAAGTAGAAAATCAGGGCATTTCCTTGGGATGAAACGCTCGCTATCCTGCGCACGCGGCTTTCGGAACGTCGCCGCTGCAGCGGAGATCTTCCCCAGGCAACATCTGCCGACAGCGTTGCTGTACATTCGTTTGGTGCAATGCTTAAACAACTTTCAAGACATATTAAAAGATCCTCAGACCATGAATCACAATGCCTAAAAATAATAATAATCATAATAATTGTAACAGTCCTAACTAAAGAAAAGATTTCAATAACCACTTAAGCGTTTCTTGGATATGAAGATCAACCTCCAAAAGACAAATTTGGTTCCAGGAGAGCGAGGAAAGAAATGAGGGTGAAGGTTCTGGGACACGCCTGCGACATGGGCTGCGAGCAGCCAAAAGCAGCAGTGGGCTGGAGGTTTGAGGGCTCTTGGAGGAGAGAACCTTGCACCACCTCAGAAGAGCCGGAGCGTGCCGACGACTGCTTTAGAAACCGTGCAAGTTCATTTTCCAGCTGCATGGAGAACAGAAGCATCCTTGACATGGTGTAAAGACCAGCGAGCTGTGAAGTAGCTGGGTAATCTCGTGTGGCCATTTCCAGAGTGATGCAGCAATCTCAAAGGAAGATTCACATCACTGCCTGGGGAGAGTCTAAAGAGTGGCAGATTCTTGGGGCTGGACCAGACACTGGAGGTTTAGGAGGAGTTAGACTAGCTCAGGCTCACAAGTCAAGACAATCAAGGTCCAAACTGTCAGGCAGCCCCCAGCATTTTTTCCAAATACACCCCTTTAAATGCATCCCCCTATAAAGCGAGTAGAAATACAAAGCCCTGAGAACAAACTTCCATATGATACATTTCGATTAAAACCAGCAGTGTTTGGATGACAGAATTCTAAAGGTAGGTATATTAAATAAATAGCTAGCTTGCAACAGCCACGTCATATCAAAAGGTAGAAGATTGTCTGTATCACCTGATGGGAACTGTAAGAAACAGGCGCTGTATGAGCCACCCACCACCCCACCTCCTTACTGCTTGATTTCACAGGCCTCCAACTATTCCCTTGACCATGTTTTGAGACACTTAAACATGACACGTCTTTGCTAGTTATAACTTGAACACCAGAGATGCAAGCACAGGACCTGAACCTGGAGATCCTTACTCCTATGAGTAGTTCTTCCTCACAAAAGCTTTGTGGTTTTTTTTTAAAAAACAAACCAACCTCAAAACTTTCTATTCCCGCATGCTTAGGAACCTCTCACTGGCTTCCAGACCAGGTCCACCACTCCTCTACCCTTCAGCCATAGAAAAGGACAATTTATATCCAGGAAAAGCTCTTGCCCAGCACACTCCTTTGTGCCTGGAGCCCCGCCTGCGCTCAGCAGCAGCGATCTTTCTGGTTTTTGCAGGTTTTGTCAAATCTGGGCTATCCAATGCCTTTGTAAACCCAGCGGACAAAAGACCCCCCTCTGCTGCCTGTGATGAAGGAGCAAAACACCCCGGTGTGATGGGGGGACACAGCTCCCTCATCTGCCACTAACTCACACCCCGCCACCACCACTGAGGTCCTGATAAATTCCTCAAGGGTAGTCTTTGTTTGCTTCAAATCAATTCCCACACTCTGCTGCAAACATCACACCTCTGAAAGTCTGGCCTCTTTCAGCTACTGGCCACTGGAAACTTCAGTTCTTGAAACACAAACAGGATGATGTTAAATCCACCCCAAGCAAGAGGACTGTTGGGCAGATCAGAAGCGCACACTCTCCAGCACTTCAGCTGGGGAAGTGTTGAGCTCTGGAATAACAAAATCCAGGAAAAAAAAAAAAAAAAAAAAATCACATTCTCAAGCCTTCCAGCGTTTTAAAGATGCAGTATTCCTTTATCCCTACGCTGTCACTGCTGCTGCCACAGCAGGCTCTGCTGGTGAGCCTGGTCACAACCTGGCCATGTCTCACCTTCTATCACACGAGCATGATTTGGTTTACTGATTCTTTTCTTCCCCTCACTTCAGTGGCACTGATTCTGTTCTGGCGCAGCAAGGGAGGCAGCTCTGATAGCTTTTATCACCCTGATCATACTGACACTGCAGAACGTGCACGGTTCATTAGCAGGTCCTGGCAGCATCGCGCTGATCTCGTTGCTGTGGGGTTACGCAGAGATACACAAGCAGCAGAACCTTTGCCCTTAGAAATGCACAGTTCCGCTCCTCTGAAGCGGGTCAGACAGTGCTCATCAGGAACACACGCAGCTCCAACCCCCTACAACCTGGGAAGCTGCTTCAAGTTCATCATCCGCATTGCCCTGGCAGCAGCGGCAGAGAGTCCTGGGGCAGCTCCTCCGTCGCCAGTAGGGGTGAGATGGGTTTGCTCACTCTGGCCATATGGCCAGTCCCCCCCGGTTCTGCCAGCAAACCAGATGCCAAAGCTTTAGATGACTCTAAAGTTGACAGCTGATCCTTGCCTGGTCTGTCTGGAAGCTCTACAGCCACTCCAAGTCTGATCAGGAAACCAAAAGCAGCATTTCAACGAGCCTTTCCCATCTGCAAAGACTGCTACCGAAGTATCCGTTTGTTAAGTCTGAACCTGGCCTTATTCATTCAGATCCCCACCAAACCACAGGGTAGTTTTCCCCACCTTTGCCTTCTAAGAACACTCATTAAAAGGAATATTTATAAAAATCCTGATTGGTAGAGAAGGACATGAGGCTCCATCATTAAGAGCTTCAAGTAATAATGTCTTGTGGTGCTACTACAGGCAAAAAAACTTCAGGGGGCAAGAAAAAAAATGAACAAAAATAATCAAAACCTTTCATAACACTGCAACATTCAGGCACAGCTACTGCCGAGCACTTGTGCTGAACTCACCGGGTGGCAGGATCAGGTTCTTGGCTTTTATAGCTATAGGACAAGGTTGCAATTTAATGTCAGGGTGTCAATCCATTCTTAGCAAGGGCCCAGGAAAATGGTTTGACTGTCCAATTTGAACAGAAGCAGCACCTCTGCAAAACCTGAGATTTCTAAATGTACAAGTAAATATTTCAGCAGTCACAAACCGTAAAGCTTCGTATGAATTTACAGGCAACAAAAAACCAAAATAATAATCCTGGGATAGAAAGTCCAGATAAAATCTCATGCTGCTTTGATTTCCCCACCCTTCATATTAATCATGTGAAATTGGCAAGTTCAGCGCCTCGACTGCATAACAGCACAGATCAGGTGCCAAGTTCAGGCCAAAACTTGTTGTAGGGTTTCGGGTTGTATCTTGTTGCATTTTTTTGTTTAAAACCCCCACACTTAACAAGGTGACTTGCAGAGCAGTTCAGGATCTGACAGGACACCTCTGGGCTGTTTAAGGACAGGGTCTCCATCTGGTTCCTCTGCATTTTGGAGAGGCAGGTCTCAGCCAGCCTGCCTTTCAAAACAAAAAGAAAAAACCAAACCAAAAAAAGGCCGTGAGTGGCAGGGATCGTGACAGATGTCAATTGTGTTTCACTCATTTGAAAACAAACCCCATTTTTGTTCAGACTGTTAAAAAAGTAACAACCTGCAGAGGCCAATCGTAAAAAAGCGGCTGATGTGCGCAGCGAGTTCTGTTGTGAAAAGCTCACAACTCCTGGCTGAAATCTCAAGCCAGCCTTCTGAGAAAACAGGAGAGACACAGCCTGACATCATCCATCTTTCCGAGGTAAAAATAAGTGTCAAGGAACACCGCTCCTATCTCAAAGATGATAACGATTTCAAGCGTGCTTTTAAATACATGAAACAAGAAATCCGACGTGGTTCTGCTTCTTTAGAGACAGCCAGAGAAAACCCCATGCAAATTAGTTGCTCTTTTTGTAAACAGTTTGAAACAACGTCAAAAAAACCACAAATCTCCCTTTCCAAAACCGTGCACATAAACAGGGAAAACACCCCACCATGTGAATCTATCCCTCTCCCTGCGCTAGGATATAGCGGAGTATGAACTTGAACTGCAGCTGACTTGAGAATCCAAGTCCTGGTGTAGCCAGTCCTGTTGTGAAAGAGATACTGCATCTTTAACGTGGCTGGCAGAGAATCTCCTACCAGTGGCACCCCTGTGGGACTGCAACACCACTAATGCAGAAAATAAATAGGAAAAAGTAATGCTATTTATTAAAAGCATTCCATCTCTGAATTATTCTCTTTAAGTTATGATGCAAGATAAAAAAGCTTGGACAGAAATGGGCTTGCTCTCCCAATATTGGGACTTTTAAAAACATTTCCTAAGAATCCATTTGAAAAAGTTTTTATAATTGGATATAGCCATAAATGAATACTGTACGGAGATGATGAATATCCCATGCTAGTGGTCAGTGACCTTTTGTAAACACCAGCCAGATGCTAGCAAAACTGGCTAGAAAACTACTGTCACGGGCCTTTTTAACAAGCAATATCGAATTTCTTTCCAACAATCGGTTTCTTAACTGTTTTCACAAAACCTTTTCCTATTTTTTGATATACTTTTATTTTAAACCTAATACCTGAAAACATAAACACGTCTTCAAGCCTCTTCCACTAACACTACATCCACAAGGCAATTCACTGCGGTTGGCCGTAACTACGTAAGCTCTCGTGCGAGACACCCCATCCCGACAGGATCTCCTCCCCTCCCCTTCCATCTGCCCCCCTCCACAAGCGATCCATGCCCCCTCCCATTGAGGAGAGGGTGAAGCGAGGGACAGCAGGAAGCGGCACAGTGGACTGGCATCCCCCTCTACGTGCGATTCAGCGTCTGGAAGATTCGAGAGATCTGTAGCATGACGGGCCCAGTTTCTGGATCATTCATCCACTGAGTGCTGTTCAAGGGGTTTTCAAGCATATCCTCGAAGGCTGCCAAGAAATTGCAACACTCAATTAGTACTTTGGTCAGCGAAGGCTTCAACATTTGGGATGTTTCAACTACAGGACAGTTAGAAATAGCTACAGCTCAAAGGTTGTGGGCAAGTGTCACCCCAAAACGGTGTGCATACACATCACACGTTCACTGTTTGCACTCCTAAGTCTCCACTGCTTGGGATGCTACAGGTTGTTGCGTTTTCCTCATTCCTCAGCATTAAATTCATGGCAGACAGAGGCTGATTAAATCCTCAGCCTGGATTATGGTCCATCTCAAAGCCTCAAGGGCGTGGGTTTGAAGAGCTAAAGCCTTAGCAAGTGTCCTCATGCAGTGGCAGGGAACACACCGTGGAATTCAGCCAGTTAGGAAAAGCCATCTTAGAACTGGGTCATTTGCTGCCAGTACTCCTTATGGGATGACTCTTCTGCAGCTCCACTCCTCTGATCAAAGATCTTCCACACCCCAGCCTAGATTTCTTAAGGGTTGGTTCTCACACCTTCTTCCTCTCCAGTAGTTAACCAAGACAGTTCACAGAAAGCACTGTCACCCCCTCTCCTCTGTTGCCTTCACTCTCCAGTGCTGCACTTTGGTTGTCCTGCAGCTACTCCCTCAGAACATCTCTGAAGACAAAACTACACCAGCAAAAGAAGCAGCAGGTACGCCAAAGGCTACCCAGGAAGGAGCAGCAGAGCCGGCAGAAGTGTAGCCCCTTAAGCCCCCTAATCTCCAAGCTCTAGCTTTTCAGAGAAGCCTCTGAAGCCAGAAGGGAAGTGGCATCTTCCCTGTGAGCAGCATGTGCTTCTCCTTCCTGGTGTTTGGAGAGTAGAGCGCGACAGGCAGAAGGGGAAAGGCCGTCTGAGCAGAACAACTGCCTCCCTTTCTCAACAGCGACAGCGATCCAGATTTTTAGGAGTGCTTGCTTTCTTTCTATGCACAGCTGCCTCTACAATAAACTTTGTTGGTTTGTTTTTAATTTCCTTTTTTTTTTTTAATGTGCTAGTTTTCACTCTTCTACTTACACTGAAGGAATCAGACAGCTACTGCAAGAGCTAAGCTGTAAATCTGGCAGAATGGTCCAGGCAATAATTTATAAGCCTTATGACAGACACTGAGCTGAGCTACTGCACATTTGAAGCAGTCACAGGCTGGGACAAAAAAAGCAGTTGCACATCTGACCTATTCAGAAGTCAGCAAAAGGTCAGTGCTGTAAGAGCCTGGCAGACCAGCACCAAGGTCACCGTCTTCATTTTCCCCAAGAGCGTTCATGTCCAAAGCTCCAACTGACATTAGTGGGAGCTCTAAACACCCAGCACCTCTGAAAGGCTCATCATTAATACTTTGCTCAAGGTCATGCAGCCTACAGAAAACCCCAGAACACCGACCTCACCTTTCACCACTTTAACTGTATTGTTTTACACAGACTCAAAAGCTTAAAACTATAGATTTATCAACATTCCACAAGGATCCAATTAAATGCATTCATTATTATAATCTGTTCATTATTTCATTCGTTATTAAAATCTGTGATGTAAGCAGTTTGCAGATATATCCTTAGGAATATATTCTCTGATGTTCATCCAAGCTTTAGAAGCACATATAATGGCATTTCATTTTCTATTTATATTCTGAGCTGCAGTGTGGAGCCCTCGTTGGGAATGAAGAGACCGTTTGTTCAGAAATCAGAGTGGGAAGGTTCTGCTCTTGAATGATTTAAAAGCTTGCAAACTCTCCTAATTACATGTAAAGTACTATTTTTAAAAGCTTTCTTGAAAGAGCTGCACATACACCCTTTATTTAAAAGCACAGCTTCAAAGAAATTTTGAAGCCAACGACTAAACACAAGACTTTCTGTATATATGACAGAGCCAATGCCATTGTTCCGCATCATCCTCCAGAGAGGCCAGTTCACCAGGGATTCACATTTCACTGTCAGGCTCTGTGGGTACTCGCTGTGCCCGCAGCCTTTCTGACCACGAGCAGACAGATGTTACTGCAGAGCTGAAAGCCAAGCAGAAGCAGCTGTACTTTCACACGTTATCTCAACTTGGATAGGCAAGGCCTTAGGCTCAGACTTGTTGTTTGGTTACTCTTCCACAAGTTATCTTCTATCTCAACACCCAGTGAGCTGCACAGCAGGAGACAGCCTTGTTTTTTCTGCGAAATAATCAGAGTTCTAGACAGACATTCCTGATTTTTCCCCTCGTGGCCAAAGGGAGCACACAAAAGGTCTCCTAAATCCACAAAAGCACTGCAGCCAGCGGCTATTCAAGTTCCGAGTGCAGCAAGTGTAATCCAGTAGCCTGGGGAATTAGTGGCATTTCTGGGCCAGCCCCAAGTTCTGTTCTGGGTTTAGCCGAGTTGCAGTATGAAGCAAACAAATAATACAGCTGCTGAAAGGGAGGAAAAGGGTTCAGGGCTGCACCTCGCCCCCAGAGCACGCTGCCATCGTCCACTCTCTACTCCTATCTGGTAGCAAGGACAGAGGCAGTGCCTATATAGCAGGAACCCAAGCAGGACTTACCTAGTAGAGTTTTCGGGTTGGTCAGCCCTAACTGTACCACTGGGTTTTCTAAGATGGCTTGGAAGAGAGGGCTATTGGTGTCGATGCCCTTATCTAAGTCCTCTGGAGAAGGCTTTCTGTCTCCCAGCAGCCATTCACACTGAAAGAAAGAAACCACCAGGCACAACAGATTTGATGATTGGTTTCATGAGAACCAAACAGCATCTCAGAAGTTTTGACGATGCAGCACGTTAAAAATACTTTCTCCTTTCACAGTTAAAGGCTGAGCTATACTTTTTTGTTTCACACTAGATTACTATTGGAGTGTTGTTCCCACAGAAAACGACTTTTATTTCAACAGGAACAGCAGCAGCGCCTGGTAATAAAGTTATACCCACTGCAGACGTTTCAGAGCTCAGGAAGGGGTGTGTTATCCTGCGTGTGTCCTGCCTTAAAGGAAACCCGGCAACATCGTTACAGCACAGCAGCCTCAAGTACCACCCAGCCCAATAGCCCCTCTCTCGCAGCAGCCAGCACTGGATGCTCGAGAAGATGGCTTGGCTGTCAGCTGCATCCATGTGATTGTCCTTCACCTACCATCCACCAGCAGGGGACTAATCCATCTTTGAAAACCTTGTGATCCCATGAAGTGGAAGGTGTTGTTGCAGAATGGTGATTTACACACCACATGGCTTAAATCTCTTGCTTGAGCATTTATTCCTGTCCTTTACTCAGTTATTAACTCTTAGGAATACCTTCTCCTTTCTCATGATAGCATAATCTCTCTTGCAGACGCTGCTGAGGGACCTTCCCAAAAGCTTTGTGAAAATCCACACGCACTGTCCCAACCAGACCGGCCTCAACCTCACACAGGCTGAGTTCTTCCAAGAAGTTCAACACCTCTGTATTCTGGTTGTGCACCTCATGAGAAAGAGGCACAGAACATACAGTGCTCATTTCATCTCCAGTACAGGTTTGGGCTTTATGACAGATTAAAGCATCAACCAATTCAACGATGAAAAGAATCAGCTGAACAGAGTAGCAGAGCAATAAGAAACAGAAATGCCACTGTACTCACAGCTGCGTTTTGCTGGTTGTTGTTTACTCTGAGCGCATCTACCACTTCTTTTTCATCAAATCCCATCTCCATCAGGGCAATGACAGCCTGCAGCAGATTTGTACAGCTTAATAAATGTCACATTTAAAACAGAAATGAGAACAATCGTACCCTTTCGCCTTCTCTGGCGTAAAATAACCCCATTTGTTTCTATTTGTAGACCCACTTAGTAATCAAAGTTTTCAAATACCCTGTATCAAAAGTGTCTTTATTATGGAAGAAGATTAAATGTTAAGAGTGAGAGTAGCTCCCACCCTCAACAGTGAAAGCTGAGTGCAAGGCAAAGAGCAGGTGTATCTGGGGTAGAGAAGAGAAGAGCAGGACAGAAACACCTGATTTTAGAACCTCTGCCCGGTCACAAAACTTTTGTTCCCATCTCACTGACAGGTGAAGCTTCACACACATTTGACACTCAATTTAACCTCACTTCCCAGCTTTATGGTGTTGCTTGTGAGAGTTAAGTACCTAGATATTGTTTTGAGAATGTTTAATCCTTTAGAAATTGTACCCAGGTCATCAAACACATTTGCAGCGTTTAACAGAAATCTCAAGAAACAGCCAGTTGTAAAAACCAAGTGCTAGATTCTAAAGAGCACCTCCTGGTGAGTTTCCAGCGTGATAACAACACAGATTTTCACTACAGCTAATACTGTGTTCTGAAAAAAAACCCGCCAAGTTCTGCATTTGCTGCAAGACTTCAATCTGCCGGTTATGCTTTTCCCTAAATGCAATAAAGCTCTTCTGTCCTCCTCTACAGCAAAAGGATCTGCTCCTATTCCTTCCTAGACAGCAGGAAGGGAAAGCAATGCCAGCAGTCTGGCAGCTCACTGCAGTCCCATCACTGAATTTTCAGGTGCAGAAGTAACAGCGTCAGTAATTTAGATACTGCGACCTGAGACAGCAGCGCATTAATTAGGTAACATCCCTTTCAGCAACTGCAATTTAAACAGTCCCTGAAGACTGCCGCTAAAATACTGTCAAGCCAGTGTAAAATACATCTACCCAGACATCCCTTTTCATTTATTAACTAAACAGTTATTTGGATTCCACGGTGCCCACGCAGTCCCTCCCAACCCGTATGATACGGCGAGATAAAGAGCATGTACCCGCGGGTCTGGACGAAACTCTCTTTTCCTGCGAATCTTCTTGAATATTTCTGTCAGCTCATCCTTGGCCTCTTCCCCACCTGCTTCTGAACTAGGACCTGCAGTGG
This sequence comes from Ceryle rudis, assembly GCA_033439905.1. Classification (NCBI taxonomy): domain Eukaryota; kingdom Metazoa; phylum Chordata; class Aves; order Coraciiformes; family Cerylidae; genus Ceryle; species Ceryle rudis. Next base: position 12,233 of record JAAGNO010005982.1, on the reverse strand, counting down.
CTTCAGCAGAGGATGCACCAGCTTCAGCTGTGGCTTCTGATGGAGTCTGACCTGGAAGCGGAGCATCCACAGTAGGGTCATCTGCGTGTTCTATCAACCACTCCATGGCCTGTGTCACTGACATACTGAAAAGCAAATCAAAACACAGGGGTTAGAAAAACTCCAGATGCACAGTAGCGTTCCGCATGCGTTTGTTTTTGCATTTATTCCCGTAGCCTGCTGACTTGCAGGTTAATTAGTATTTGAAAAGTCATCAATAATAAAGCTTTGGAGCAAATCTCAGAGCACCTCAATTCTTTAATGATCCCCTATCATTAGAGACTTTTGAGAACGGCCTAACAAACCCCTCCCAGGAGGGAGGCAGTATTAAGGGTTCGGTTTGCTTTTTCCTCTGCAAAACCTGAATTCTGAAGGAGAGGAAAATGTGAGTTTAACACTGGCAAACAGTGCCAGCTTGGCAGCCTTGTGACCCGCAGTGCAGCTCTCCTTTCCAGAGCGAGTACGGCGCTGCTTCCCTGCCCCAGCCACACCTGCACGCTGCCCAAGGCAGCGCTGGTCTTCAACTTACTGCTTTTTCCAACCTAGTTTTAGGTGACCCACATAAGACTTTAGTTAAAGAAAAAAAAAAAGCCAGCATTTTTTTTGAACCATCTCGAGTAATTTCCAGGTGTTGTGCTGAGTACACTTACTGATTTAATCGAAGGGCTTTGACAGCTCTGCTTTCTGGAAACCCCATTTCTGTAAGCTGTCGCAGAGCTATCTCATCCACTCTGTCTTCCTCATCCTCATCCAGCATGGCTACACATACACAAACAAAACAATGTTCAGATTGACTTCAAGCTAAAAATAAACCCCTTTCTGAATGGAATGGCACGTGTTAAGTTCAAACCCCGTTCTTCTCTTCCATCCTTTCTTTTGTTTCTGCCCGAATTTGCTATCTCATCATTTAATTTGCTGTGCTCAGCTTGGCCCGGTTCAGCTTCTTCCAGGACAAAAGAAACTTTGTCCAGATGTGTTCAAGCTCTCAAGTAAAACCACGGCCATGTAAGAGAGCTGTCTATTTCCACATACATAAATACACAGGAGAATCACTGAAGATCTACTGAGCATTTATCTGGAAAGTAAGTGGAATCTGGTTGTAGCAGATCTTCACATTTCCCACAAAGTGAACCAACAGCTCCAGTTTCTCCTCGTTTTACTATCTCCTTGTGCATTTTCAACTATTCTTTACCACACCTAAAGCACAACTTGCGAAGTTTTCCAACGTTTTCACTACTAACTATTTCATTTTAAAATGGAACTTCTCATCCATCCAAAAAGGATCCTATAAACTCACAAGTTTTATACAGTCTATATCCACAGGGTGAAATCTTTGCCACAAAGTTTCTAGTAGCTTTGCTATTAGATCAAGGTCTGAACTTCACTCTACTGCTATGGAAGCAAAAAAAGATCCCGGTACCAGCAACTACAAAGATATGTTCATACCATTTGCCTTCTTAAATAGCTCAACTGCATCTGGGTTCAGCGCTAGCAATTTCTGTGCAACTTCTATGAGAGACACTAAGATCTTCCGGAGTTCTGTCTGGAACTGCAAGAAAGGAAACTGTCAAAACATTTAGACAGGAAGTTACCAAAAATCATTGAATCTTAACAGCCTTTTTGTTAGTACCTCTAACAACCTCTACAGAAGGTTGCTTTATTAAGGCTTTATTTTCATTGTTTAGTCTCTCAAGAGGCACTGGGTCCTTCCTGGGAAGTGCTACATGTAAGCAAAACCTACTGGGCAGAAATGGTCTTCTATTTCTCCACCCAGTATCAGCACACAAGGTGCAGTGTTCAGGAAAACGCATTGCTTCACAGAAACACTTCGACTCCCACCTTGCAGACGTGGTGTAAGACGACAGTCAGAGTAGCTCCATACCAGCGCTACTTGCTTCTGTGAACCAACAAGCCTTCCTGCTCTACTCTCTGATCTCTAGTCATCTCAATGCCAGCAACACAGACCAAAGCTGTTTCCTAAACTGAAGCATCACAAATTCCTTTCAGTTGGACATTTGTTTTTAAATACACTGTGCTCAGTAGGTCATCTTGACCAGTAACCAGCTTAGATGCCAACTGTCCCCTTCGGGTCACTAGGGCACACTGGCAGCACACGATACGTAGGCGGTTGCACTGCTTTGTACCCCAACTAGTACAGACTGGTAAATGCAGCCCCCACGCTGGTAAGACACAGCCAGAAGCATCACAGACTCTTATCAGCATTCAGTTACTGAAGTCAACATTTCTATTTAATTTCTCTTTTCAAAAATCACATGAGAGGAAAAGTCAAAAAAAAACCAACAAACCCCAAACACTGCAAACACCTGAACAACTGAAAACTGAAGAAACAAAACCCCCTAACTTCACATTTGCCAGATCTAGAGCTGTTTAACGAGGCTTTTCCATGGACAAATCAAACATTTAAAAACCATACTTTAGAACAGCGTTTTATTATCACTAAAGAGCATGACCTGTGTCTAAATCTTAAGCTATCTACTTTAATATACATTATATACATCCAAATTTCTCTTGTAAAGAGAATCACATTCCTGCGTAAGAGAAAAGGTCATGCAAGATAAAAGCCCACTTGGATGTCAGTGTGCGACTTCAAGTCAGGTCTAATACTTACATCCCTCATGTTGTGCTGAGCCACGGTGCGATCTACGTTGCGAGAGGGCAGGTTTGCAGTTGCTTTGAGGATGGCATCCTTATCAGGAGCTTTCTGCTCTTGTTTCCTCTGAAGGATAGGAAACACCATCATGTTTCATAAGTCATCCACAGAACAGAGAACACAGCACAGCGAGAGCAGTTTCACGTTCTTCAAAGTTATCAAGCAGTGCTCTGTAACTTGCAACTAAAAGAAACAGCAGTCTAGCAATACAAGGGTTAATAGCACGGGTATCATTTGGTAATTACAGCGTAAAACTGGACCTGGTGGGTTGCCCCACTTCCAGCCCTTACACCCGCCTTCATTATCTAAACACGCAGGGAAATTCCAGCATCAAGAGGGAAAGGGGTGTATCAACCACAGAGAGAACTCAGAGACCTCAGTGCCCAGGGCCGTATCGTGCTCCACACGGTCTGCTCACAGCACGCTCTCTTCAAACCCTCGGCTTGTTGAGAGACGTGCCAACACTGTGCACAGACCAACACTCGACTGCTTAACACCACGAGTGCTTCACCGCCTGCGAGTATCATGCAGAGATACACAGTGCCTTGGATTCTCAGTACATGCTGGTCCAGGACAAAACATAGCAGGGTAGAGATGAGAAATATTTCCCAGTCTTATAACTTATGCTCTTGCAGTGACATTCTGCACAGACTATACTGAAGAGAGAGACATACACCAGTACCTACAGGGAGGGATACAGGCATACACCAGTACCTACAGGGAGGGATACAGGCATACACCAGTACCTACAGGAAGGGATACAGGCATACACCAGTACCTACAGGAAGCAAGAAGATTAAAGCTGTGCAAGGATGGACACACCTGGAAATTCATATTGTCAAGCACAAGGGTTTCTGAAAGCATTGATGTGATGACATCAACCACAATGCCACTCGTGTGTAAGCATCATCCTGGGCATCACTGACCCTCAATAACACCTAAATTCCAATAAGATAATAAAATAGTAGGGGTTCAACACTTTGGCTCTAGAGACCTGGTGAGAGGGTGACAAGCCACACACAGACAGACAGAAGACAGTCTGACAGCAAATCAGCATTTCTACTGGGTTCTCAAGCAGAGACAAAGCAAAGCACTTGCTGAGCTACACTCACACAGTTATTAGACATTTGTTCAAAGATCAAATCTGTTCCAGTCTCGCCAAGTGTAACTTTGTGTCTTATTCCAAGGCAAGTGTTCTCGCGAGCAAAGCTAAAAATGGAAAATCAGCTTCTTCAAAGTTTGTTAGAAATATGAAATAATTTCCCTAGAACTTAACTAGCAGCATTTGCCTCTGCAGACAAGAAGAGTACACCCCGGTAATCCTTCTGCAGCTCATTAGTAAAGCTATTAATCAAAACAGTCAAGTGGAGGAATCTTTCCAACTCACTTTCTCCTCTGCGGACACATCTGCCATTTTGGGGAGCGGAGGTGGTGCCCGCTTCTTTATCAAAAGCAAGACATCTAGAGAGAGAAGGACACTGAGATAAGTTAAAGCAGTGTGAAAACACACTCCACAAATTCAGTTTTTCCGAGAGGTGAATTTTGTTTTAATTCTACTGCAGCATCAGACCTTTTTCCACACGTGAAAATGGCTTTACCCCCCCTTCAGTGGTGGTGATTTCTTATTGCACACTGAATTCAAACCACGGTCCATCATTAGCTACACTTTGACTGTTACTGGTTTCTTCTCCTCACACATGACCGTTAAAGAAAGGGTACTAAAGACTCCAGTTGTCTTGTACATTAATGGTACAGCAATTGGCTGATGATAATGAGAAAGGAGCAGGACTTTGAGTGGTTCCACTGAGAAGGAAGCAGTAGAGACAGGTCATGGATGGTTTTTGGTCTAAGCTGGGGCTGTCCTTCAGCCAGAGCAAGGGAAGCACTTCAACATGAAGTTCTTCTTTTCAATAAGAACTGCCAGTGTCAGGCTGAAGCTCACTTTTATGTGTGAATGGCAGGGGAGCGAGGCATGGTCTGCAGGAGGGTAGCTCCTAGGGCAAGTCTTGAGGCCAAATAAGCCTTTAGATATCCCTTCAGCTATCTCAGCTATCCCACATGACCTGACATGAGACTGCTTTGTCATTTCAGACTAATAATTTCCCCCTTCAAGGTGCCCTTTTCCTAGGGATGCTTTAGAAGTTTCTAGCACCTCGGTTACTAGTGGATACGTTCTAAGGGTGGAGAGCTGCAGACACACTGCTCAGAGCCCCAAACGGGCCCGTGCAGCAGCTGCAGCCCCTCAGCCAGATATGGCCTGACGTGCAGTTTTCAGCCCATTGCATTAAGCAGCCTAAAAGCAAACGGAGCGTGCTTTGCACAACAAGTTTCCTCGGCCTGGCTCAGCACCCAACAGCCAAGAGCAACAGCTGGTGCAGGCTGTTAACCCTCATCTGCCCAGCCGATCAGAAGGCGAAGGGATCCGCACGCCGACTCTTGGCCGCCCTGCGCAGTCAGCCGGTGGCCGTCAGCTGTTGGCTGGGATCTCGTCTCCCCGATGAACCAGGCAGACGAAAGGCAGAGCACGTTGCAGGGGGGGAAAGGAGCAGAGAAGCACTCGCACGACAGCTTACTATGACTACACGGTTAATGCTGCTTAGCTCCTGAAAACTGCAATCCAAAACTCTGCGGGAGCTGGTGCCTTGCCTAGAAATAACACACCACCCGTCAGCAGAATCGCTGTCCCTCGCCTCTGCCCAAGGTGGTACCTCCCAGCTCCTCTTTGGCTCTAAAGGTGACAGGTGACACTGCCTTGGAAGAGACACCAAACTGCTCGTGTTCACGCAGCAGTGCTCCAGCCTGCATGGACTCGGGCAAAAACACAGGAGCTCTTCAGACAACCTCTCAGTCTACAGCAGTCCTGCTTCTCCCGCTTTCTGCGCCGCTGCCCTTTATCTCCAGAAGGGCCCACTGGCTTAAGCTCTGTAGTAAAAACCGACTCCAGCTCCCGTATTTACATCTTCTTTTGTTTCACATTAATCCTTTACACCTTTAAAGTTCAGGAGCAAATACATACCTCGCATCCCCTGCTGTGGTCAGTGATACTACAGCGTGATGGATGCTGACCTACGTTTGCAGAGGACAGAATGAGATCTGAACTGCAACCACCCTGCTGCTTCACCTGGAGACCTCAAGAAACACCCCCAAAAATACTGGGTTGTCTGTCTTGGAATACTCAGACAGAACTACTTTTGAATCACTCTGCAGGATAAATGCTGCCCTGGAGGTTTAAAAAACTCGCTTTAAAAAGAAATAAAAATAATCTGTTTAACTTACTGACTTGATGAACACTCCTAATTCCTTTTCAACTCTTTAAAAGGCAAAGAGAAGAAAAGCAAACTGCTCAAGGTGCTTTCTCTGAAGGAAAAGAAAAAAAAGAAAAGAGTCTTCTTTTCTCCGCCTTTTTTGCCACCTTATTAGCTTCCCGTGTCAAAGCACACAGCAGGTGTTAAAAAACCTACTGTTTGGAACTTGCCAAATAGTTAAACCCAGTCTCGTGTTTCCAGGCTGACAGGATTAGAAACCAGTTGATCTTACCTCTGTCTTGAATGTTTTCCTCCAACACTGTTTTTGTGTCTGTCAGCACCTTCTCAGAAGTAGCGTGGATCAACTTATGATGGGTCACAGTTTTTGGATCCTCCAAGCTCCCAGGTACACACTGCAGAAGATAAATATTGCAGATCAGATGGCAGAAACAAGCCCCTTGCCTGAGTCACGACGCTTTGCATTTCAGATTCTCCACATGCAAACCGTGCCATTATTTACTAGCTTCTTAATAGCTTAAATAACCACGGAACATGCTAGAGGCCAGGCACAGAGTGGATTTTAACAACGAAACTGCAGCTTGCTTTGTGCTGTAACAATACTGATGGTGGTAGGTTTCTGCCTGCACATCCAAGCTCCTGACTGGGAGGAATAATCAACAAAAGGAAGGATTCTGCCCTTCCTTCTTCAATGCTGTTAAATGAATACCTACATTTAAGTACCAACTTAATACGATGCTCTAAAAAACTTCTTTAACCAGCCAGTTTCCAAGACCTAACTTTACAGCCCAACCAGCCCAGATGTGGGTTTATACTTTCTCAGTGCAGTACGTCTCTAATCACACCGAATCCCGAGTGCTCGGTCTCATACTCGGGCCCCATGGAGATTCAGAGCAAAGCAAAGACACTTTAGGATCCACAGTTACGTTAACTGTGCAACAGATCACTAAGGTCACCCACTCTTCATGAGAAGTCTGAAGGTAGCAATTAGTGTCATGAACTAAGAAAAGCAAATCTACACAGAGCGTCCAGTGTTTTTGCAGAAGGAGGCAGGGCTATAATAATGCCACATGTTTCTCATTTATAACTAGAGTCAAAACAAAGGAGAGACGCTGCTTCCTCTAATAATGGTTATTTACACACAGTCAGACTAAACAAGCAACTGCCAGCAGTGATTTTGGTTTACTTGACCTTAAACTGGGAGGGAAAACAGCAGTTTCTGCACCCTGTTTCCAGCTGAAATCAACAGATTCAGCTGCTGGAGCCCTTCCCCGGGTTCCTGCTGAAAGTGCTGAACAGAAGCTACATTTACAACTTTTCTTCCCAACTATAAATAATCAACGTGCACTAGATTTTTTTCATATATGAACGTTGTGCTCAATTCCAAATTGTATGGCAGTTCATTCACCAGGAAATCAAGTTCAAATCCTGAAAAAAAACCCCAACATGCACACACAGGCCTGGAACTGACTCATCTTCACACCAGAGTGGCTCCCAAATCCACAGTGATAGGTTTCAAAAACATTACATCAGTGCATCTAGAGGCTTCTAATTCATCTGAGGGGAAAAAGAAAGCAGAGTGGTTGCAATTCCAGAAAGGCAAAATTAAAAATAACACCCTACCAAACCCACGAAACCGATGCTGCTGTTCCTGACACAAAGTAGGACACTTAACACTGACCTCACCGGCTCTGCTCTCAGAGAACAGCTTTTAATGACACTTTTGTCAATACATGTTTCTACCAAGCCACTTCTACCACGTCTGCAGAGGAGGGTGTTCACCCTTCACGTAACGGAGCCCTTTCCAGAGACCCTGCTGAAATCAGCGCTTCACTGGATGTAGCATTTAGTCCTGTTCATCAGAATATGTATCAGCAGCCTCCTCCAGAGGAATCCTTTCAGTCCAGCATCACCTTTCCTGTTGTGACTGCAGCTGATGGAAAACTGCGTTACCTGCTCTGTCTCCAAACACAGTGCACTTGTTTTCAACACGGAACTTCAGTTCCTCATCTGAACTTCCGCAGAGTTCTGATGCCTCAGTCAGATTGAGGCGAGCGTGTTTGAGTCCTGCTTTGTATAACAGTGCCTTCTTACTAATCCTTCAGCATATTAACTGCTGAACAAAAGCCAAAGAACACATTAAAGCCTGGAAGCAGCTGGGAGTACCTCCTGTAATTGATTCTCATTAGTTACCCAAAACACGTAAGAGTCCATCAGTGGAACATCTCCTCTCTGAACAAGCTCAAAATATCCCCGTTACAGATCCCAGGAGTCAGACCCCAAAAAGAACAACTTAAAAACAGGAGCTGGGAGGTGTGTGTTTGGGGCAGGATAGGATGAGGCACAACACAGACCTGTCAGCCATTTTTTCCCTAGCAGAGATAAAGGGGCTGTGTGTGCAATCCTAATACGAGGTGAAAGTGTAAGTGAAAGAATGAAAGTTGCATCGTAAAAGGGATGTTCTGTTGACACCTATTCTTACTCCCTTTTCCCCCACTAACAACTGCAGAGAATAATAAGGCATAAATAGACAGTACATGTATGAAAGAGACTGGTTAGTGAAATACTTACCTTACCATTTTAACATGCCCTGGAAATAGAAAGACCATCCCAACAGGCAATGCCTCTGCTAACTCCCAGCAGCCCTCCAGGAACCACCACTACTAACCACCAGATCTCACTGGGGAATCCTGCTTCATGAGCGCTCTGTCTGCCAAAATACCGTCAGTTTGGATTAACTATGATGCTTTAAAGTGCGACCAAAAACATCGTCCTGTCCAGAGAGACGACAGCACTGGTAATCCGCAGGGAGAGCTGCGAAGGGGAGAGGAGTTCCCTGCACAGCACGCAGGAAGCATCTGTCCCATGAGTGAAAGGAAGCTGAGAAATTGGGGTGCACCTCAAAGCCCCAGGGCACGGCTGGGTTTCTGAGCACTGCTCCCCCACAACCAGAGGTGAGGCACGCAGGGGAAGATGAGCTCGCCCTGTCTCGTCTCTCTGCACAAAGGGATTGGAAGGAGAGGATCTGCTGTTTCATCATTTCGCTTCCAGCATAAATATTTGCATTTCTTTTTAAGGCTGGAGTTGATGGCAGGCTGCTTTGCCAGGCAGGTGAGAAACCTTTGTTCAGAGGAGCCCGAGCAACTGCTGAAATTGCAAGTGCTGGTGATGCTAAGTGCTATTTGCAAAGCTTGGAATCCTGATAAACCACAAGAGTTTCTGTTTGTTTTTAAAATAAGAAAGAGCATTTTATTTGTTTGCTTTTATTAACAGAAATGTTTGAAAAAATCACTAACTACAAAGCTTGGGTGGCTTAAACCACCTGCATCCCTCACAACATACCCAAAGCATGCCCAGGGGCATGAAGCTACCTTGTCTTTGAGAATTAGCACCTTGCATCTCTGTCCCACAGATACTCCTTATCATACTTAAAACCCCAGGTGAGTATCACTGAGTCAGCTTAAGAAAAAGGGAAGCAGAAACACGAAAAGCTTATCCCATGCTGCCAGGAAAATCAGCTGTAGAGCTTACGTCCACACAGAGCCCACGTGTGTGCAACCACAGCTTACATCAGGACTTCTGAAATACAGCTCAGCCCCAACGAGAAGCAATTACAGCATCAGAACCAGGACTGCCCACAGCTCCACGGGCCAGTGCAGTGCTGGATGGGGACTGTCAACGCTGGGCACGAGGATTATGGGTGATAAAAGTATTTAGGTTAAGCTTGAGTTTCTGTGGTTGACCCCTCTCAGTTCTGGTCCTGGAATGAACAGTTTGTTTTAAAGGACACGCAGGAGAGCTCAGGCACTGCCCCTTTTGCAGGGACAAGTGACCGTTCCAAGAGAACACTTGCATGGTGAAACTCAAGTTCAAAAATAACTAGGAAGGGAAACTAATTATCATTAGGTATTTTTTCACAGCCTACATAGCCCACATTACTGAAGGCAACAGTTTAACAACATGTCATCACCGCTAAAGTGTTACAGGTCCAGAGACAAAACTAGTGTGAGAGGTTTGGGTTTTTTTTTCTTTATCTGTAACAGAAAAACCCCAATCACAACATAAAATTCAGAAAAAAACCCAAGAGACATCGAAAGGGACATCTCAGAGATCAGTGGGCACTCAAACGTTACAGAGGGAAAAGCAGCCCCTTCCTCGTTCACATCTTACACATATCTCCCTCTGCTTCCTGAAAGAAGGATTTCAGAGACTTTAGGGAACATAATAATCAGCATCTTAGACGAGATGGCTACATAAATTATCTCAAGGTGCTGTCAAGATCCATTGCAACACACCCACGATCAGGAGCTATGGTTTTACCACGGCTGTTTTTCCCCTCCATAAAGCCATATATAATCCATAATGGCTGTGCACATCCACACCATTAGCACCAAGCAGCAGCGAGAACAAAATCAAACATCAGGCCAAGTTATCAATTGTCTTCTGCCCCGACTCGCACTGCAACGCAAACACCAATTAAGCTTCCTGATAATTAATGGCCTTCAGCTCTGCACATAGGGGTGTAATCCTGACGCCACCCTGGTCTGGCAGACTTTACACCACTCTGCTGCTTGATCCAGCTGCACTGGATGGGGGGACAAGAGGGGAACACTAAACTCCTGCCAAGCATGGAACAGTGTGGGGGGACTCTGAGCCCCACAGCTTCCAGCAAGGGATGCCCGTTCTCCCTCAAGAAGTCACACCTACCCCCGGTGAAGCAGAGCCAAACGTAGCCCTTCTCACCCCGTAATCAAACTGCACTCACAAAGACTACAGGACCAGATAAAACTGCTTGCTAGGACCTGTAGTTTCCAGGGGTTCCAGTTGAAAGCAAACAACCAGCAGGTCTGAGGGCACCTGGGCTGCTGGCCACCCTTCACAGGAGGCTCCCTCAGAAAATAAACCCCCTCAAACGGGAGGAAAACAATTGCATATTACAGGTATGCTCTCCTATGGCAAGCGTGCTTTTATGAGAAGGAAAAACCCCACATCTCTGCAAGACTTTGAAGACAAAACCCCGCTATTAAATGTGATTTAGCAAACTGCTCTCCCATCCTGCTTTTGCCACTCCAAAGTCACAGTCTCTCAGCAATAAGTTCAGCAGGTTCTGACTCAAGCTGCCAGACCCTGCTGTGCTGGTTCCAGATTGACAAACTTTAGGACAGTCCTGGTCATGGGTCACAACCTTACACGTTGTCGTTGTCAATCATGGTTTTGCTTTAAAGTAAAATGCTGTCATGGCAGAGCTTCCAGATTCAAGCCAGTAGTTTTGAAACCACTGGTTGAACATTTAACACCCACAAACGCACCAGTGGTGATTGAGCAGGTGAGTACAAAGAGCCTGTGTTTTCCAGCTCAGCTTCTACAGCCTCTGCATGGGAATTTTTGCACGTTTTCTCTTCCAGACAGTGATTAGTAATTTCCTCTCTGGACGTGTCCATTAACACCTTACTTCTTAGAGCACAGGGAGAGCAGGAGACCAGCCTGTCACACCCCCCCACCCCCCCCAGTATCCCAGTAGCTACTGTGCCAACACAGGGTAAAGCTATTCTAAGACTTTAAAACAAAACCCTCCACCACAGTCACTACTTTCTTTCTTTGTTCCTAAACAGAAACAAACCAGGCCATAATTTCTGAGGGGAAACCCTCAGAAACCAGTTCACCAGCTGCTTGCAATGCGTGGCCACCAGTTCATCGAGTGCAGTTGATCCCCAACGCTACCGCCAAACACACGCCAAATTCTGTAACCAAAGTCACTTCCCCTAAAATTCTGCTTTTCCAGCACACAAAAGTCTCGAAACGGGCCTTTTGCTTCCACATGGAACAGTTTCACGCGGCAAACCAGGAACCAGAACACAAAACACTTGTTTGCTTGAGCCATTTCTTGGGGTTTTTTTTTCTTTTTTTTAAAAAAGGACGTTTACAGGGCGTTGGAAAAATCTGTTTTCTTCACCCGGGGATCTGCCTGCCCTTCCCCTCGGCCGTGATTTTCGGTCCGAGCCCGGAGCGCGCCGAGTACCGCAGAAGGCGCAGAGATTTCCGCGCTATCTATGGCTCCCACCCGCCCCGGGCTCGCCGCTCCTCCCCAGCGCAACCCAACACACCCGACCGTTTCCCGGGGGCACCGGGCAGCCCCCGAAGCCCACGCCGGGCGCGGCAGCCCGGGGGGGACGGGACGGTCCTCCCCTCCTAACGTGCTTCAGGCACCGCTCCTTCAGCTTCTCCACTTTGGCGTCATGCTGCCGCCGTTTCAAGATTTC
>JAAGNO010005981.1:64207-88587 GCA_033439905.1 Ceryle rudis | reverse complement strand
AAAAATATTATTTTAAATTCAAATAAAAATGTTGGATAACTTTTAGAAGTGTAGCTAGGGAAGGAAGTGCTGGGATAATGAAATGCACAGTGCTTTGCTGTGTGTTTCGTGTATTTCAGTTTAAATTCAGAGCAGTGTAACTTGAACTGACATCCTACTGGATGTCATAAAATGACAGATTTCTGACTTTTAAAATGTCAAAACCATAAATCATTAGTTTTCTAAGATTGCACTAGCAAGCTATTAAAGAACATGGCAGTATTTACTGTAGATAAATGCAAATTTAAAAAGGTTCTCTGTATCATGGTCTAAATGATTTATTTGCTTTCAATGCACATATGAATCTGATGTGATGTAAAGATTTAGGATATTTCATTTCCTGTATGGAGCTACAAATTTGCATACTATTAACCATCTCTTGGAGTCCTGTCTTTTTTTGTATGCCTTAAATGGAATCACAGGTTAAGGCACATTGAAAAAAAGGTAATTAAAACAAAACCAGAATTTAGTGCTATTAATATGGATACTGGAAAGATAGAAATTTCACCTGGATTTAGATATACTCCATATCCATGTTTAGATCTATTGAGCTCTATATAATGTAAGCCAAACTCAGAACACAGACAGGTTTTGTAAATATTCTTTTAGCTACTATTTGGAGGGTATTGAAATATTGTCTTGAAATTTCGATTTGCAAACAAACAAAAAAATCAACTTGATAGTCCTTTGTTTCCTTGGGGATATGAAATAAAGCTTCTAGTCATGCGGCCAAGGGCCTCCAGGCTCAGTGTAGTGCCTCGGACAGAAGCCAGCAGAGAATCAGTTCTATGCTGTCTCCAGTTTTCTTCTCTGAAGTTGTCCAGTGGCCTTCAGGTTTGATGCTGTGGAACACCATCAGTGTTTGGTCAGTGTCAGGGTGTGGTTCCCTGGGCCCCTAGTACTCGTGTTTTCTATTATGTTCTTGACATCCTTCTCTTTATATCAGCTGTCCCACCTCTTGATGGGTTAGTAAAGATTGGAGGGGGGGTAAAATTCCTAATATTGCACTTGTCTGTATGTTGCATTTTTGGAATCTGTTGAATTCTAGGGAAGACAGAAATGCTGTGTATGATTGTGGGGAGTGCTGTAACTGTTTGGAGTTCAAGTATGATATTTGGTTTTAATTTGTTTGTACTGAGAGAATTTTTTGAAGGGGTACCAAACTCATAAAATAAATGTAGATTCTTTTTGTCTTTTTTTTGTTGTTGTTGTTGTTGCATTTGTTAGGACAAAATTCAGCTTTACTAATAATTTTACTGAGATTTTTCCCTTTATAAGCTAGAGATTGAATTAAACTTTTTTGTTACGTACTTAATTCTAAAAGCTTTTTATAAAATAGATCAAACTGCCAAATGTATAAAATCTGAAATTCATAGTGTAGCTCCCTCTGCCCCTGTGTAGAGCTAATTCTTCATTGCCTTGCTCTGCTTGCACAGAGGCTTCAGTTACATGCTACAAACTGAACTAACTGTGTTAGTGAGCTAATCAGGTGTCAAAATGCTCGGAAGCAGAGTGAAGATACTAGATCATTAGCTAGGGTAAATACAGCATCACTGATTACAGCATAATTGTCTTTTAAACCTGTTTCCACTTCCCTAGCTTCTGTTGGGACAGACAAACACATAAGTCCATGTCGCCACCATAAGGATGCTTTGATGTGTTGTACCTACCTGGACAAGAATTTTGCTTTTCTACCTATGTTATTTTGGCTGACAGTGTAATTTGACCGTATACATAGGCATAACTCAGTGCCTTTTAAAAGAAAAGGTTAAAATGACCTGTGTTAGGTCTGGTTAGGAGACATTTGCTACTTTTTGCTGTGTAAATTGGGTAAACTGTGTTCCTTCCCAGTGATTGTGAAGTTGAAGAAAGTCTAGGTTTTTATAAAGCAATACTTAAATATATTTGAATGTATGAGCCATGTATATGAACCAATACTTAAATGTGTTTCTGCTGCTTTGAAGTCTCATCCAGTTTCATTTTTTGGACATACATCTTTCGATTTTGTTGTGACAGAGCTTGAAATGTAAGTTGCTGATATAAAGCTGTCTTGGGGAGGAGCAGAATTATATGTTGTGCTGAGACACTATATTAAAAACGGGTAATGCTGGGCTAACAGTTTCAGATGCAACATTAGGTGGCAGCAGTAGACTCTTAACACCTTGTGGGTGCTTGTTAGATTTACTTGTAGGCAGTTTTCCGAATGAGAGACAGAATCAAATTTTATTTTAGTACTGAACCTTCATGTTCCATCACTATGAAGGGAAGCAGTAGGAATGATGTTTTTCTAAATGATCTGGCTTTGATCATAGTTAATAACAGTATTGAACAGAATCCTACGGAAGCATCAAGGTTAAAGTGGGTGCAGTGTTGTTGTGCAATGCCACTCTTGATATGCCTAGTTTAAAATTTTCTTATATGTAAATGAAGTTATAGGCTCTCTTAGGAACTTGGCAACTGCAGATGAGGCAGTTACTTAGAGGAAAATGTGTTTGTTTTTGTGGTTGGTGGTTTGGGTGTTTTTTTTTGTTGTTGTTGTTTGTTTGTTTGGTTTTTTTTGTTGGTTTTTTTTTTTCTTGCCATACTGTTTTCCCTAGAAAGTGGGGCAGTTGAGTACTTTTATTTTTTTCGGGTTTTCTGTAGTGTAACTGTTGGGTAGTGTTGGATGGGATAGAAACTGGTGACTTCAGCCTGAGATATCAGCAGGAAAAGTTTGTGGTTTCCTGCTCAGGAAATATCTGATGCTTCTTTATCTGATTGGCTTTGTTTGTTGTTTGGTGGTTTTTTTGTTTGTTGTTTTTTGGGGGGTGTTGGGGTTTGGGTTTGTGTGTGTTATTTTCAGGTTTTGGTTGGTTTTGGGTTTGGGGTTTTCTGATTTATTTATTTTTTTTTTAATGTGGAAGAAGGCAAGTCCAGAGTTGGAGGGAGGTTAAAGAGGATGCTCACAGAAGAGGCTGGAATAGAATCTGTCTGAGAGAGTCACTGGTCACTTGCATATTCATGGTCTCAGGTTAGTTTAAACTTTGAGCTGCTGCTAAGGTAGCAAATGGTTTCAAATCATCTGCATCTTGGTGGAAGGTTATGACCTTGCCTTTCATGAGTGGATCTTCCCACAGGACTTTGTGCTTTGTCTAGTTTTTGTGGCTGCATTATGGTTAATATAGTGGCAATATATTAAAGAAGAAAAAAAGGTTGACATCCAGGCTTCTTCTGTCCCTTTCTTGCCTCCCTGTAACCTTTCTGGGCCTGAGCCCTGTTTGTCATGATTTCTTTGACTTTACATTCATGCTAATGTCACTATTTGATATATTTATTCAAACTCTCAACAGGCTTTTCTACCAAATCACCTCTTAGGACTGGTATCTAATATGTTTTCCCAGTGTTGTGTTAGTGATACAAAAGACTGCACAGAAAAGCAGGGGTGAGGGGCAGAGAATGGATTGCTGCAAATTAGTATTGTATGAATTATTCTTTTTTCCCACCTTTTTCCTCTTCTGGTCTGTAGAAGCCTTTCCAAATGAGAACCATCTCTTTATCCCACACAGAATGTGTACCATGGTGTTGACTTCTACTGTTTATTATGTGCTCTCAGGTGATTTGACTGGCTTGGGATCACTCATGATCCTATGAGATCCTTGTCCTAAGAAGATTTTAGCTGTTATACATCCCAAATTGTTGCCCTGTATTTCTGATGATCAATACATTTGTTTTGAGTTTCTGAATACCTGAAAGGAGATGAAGCCCAGGATGTGGGTTATTGCTTTGGTGGAAGAAGAGAGTAAATGTAGGCAAAGAATATTATATTTATGGTTGCTGCATTCAGTTTTCATCACTGAGGGCTGAAAACTGTTGTTTGTTGTTTGCTTTTAACCTTGGGTTGGCTGACATGATGTAAAATTGCAGTAAGAACAGGACCATTTTGGATACCATAGCTGTTTTGTGAACAGAGGTAAAATGCAGGGTGTGTATCAAACCTTCAATTGTTGAAAAGGCAACAGGTTTAGTTTCTGCACATGCTTCTTGATATTTATCATTATGAGTTCCTTCGTCTTGTGACTGTAAGACTTCAGGCAGGTATCGCCTTTGTAAGCACAGCTTTGTGGGCTCTTAATAAGCATAAACTTTTAAAATTTCTGCTGAGATAGAGCTGGCCTATTTGACTGCATTTTTTCTTTTCCTTCATGATATTTTCCATTGGAGGGGCATTGTCCTTACTTGTTACTTTGGACATACTGAAGAAATAATTCTGAGATTACACAATCAACATCTTGAGGAAAAGGGAGGTCATAGTTTGCTTGGTTAGCAGGTCATTCATCTGGGCTTTAGGGAGCAAAACAAGTGCATTGGTCCTCATGGTTATCTAGGATCCAGAAGGATGAGGAAGCTTTGTAGAAGTGAAGTCTTGGAGATTTGAGGTAAAACTGTGGAGATCCAGCTGACTGTGGAATTGAACTGGGGTTTTTATTTATTTATTTATTTAAATTTATTTTACTTTTGTTGTTGTTGTTTGTGGGGTTTATTTTTGGTTATAGTTCATGGAAATTATTTCCATCACATTTTTCTTAGAAGCTTTTGAAACATTTTCTATCTGCCACTGGAAGAAATGACTTTAAAGTAGATTCTTAATCTAGAT
Organism: Ceryle rudis; assembly: GCA_033439905.1. NCBI lineage: Eukaryota > Metazoa > Chordata > Aves > Coraciiformes > Cerylidae > Ceryle > Ceryle rudis. Next base: position 83,915 of record JAAGNO010005981.1, on the reverse strand, counting down.
CATGACCTTTCAGGAAAGTGTAGCTTGACTGTGTTTATTCGGAGTTACTTTCTGCCTACTGTAGTTTGGAAGCTGTTCACCCTAAGAGTGCACCATCTCTTTTGTGTCTTGGATCACTTCTCCCATTTTATGTTAAGTGAAAGGCTCATTGCAAAGAGAGGTTGTGTGTTCAAACTGGCTTTCTCTTTCTATTTAGAAGTGATGTAGTGCTATTTAATACTTAAAATTAGTGCTATTATGTTGACTTCTCATTAATATGGTTCACTAAGGGGGGGGGGGAATCACCCTCTCAGTGTGTAGTTAAAAATTGCTATATTCTCCCTGTTTTCAATCAGCGAAATGTAGAAACACTTTACCAAAAAGCTTGAGACCTTTGGTTTAGTTTATATATTTTTTTGATGGGAAATCTAACTGGCAAAACGTAAAATTTGCGAGGATGTATTTGAATACTTGGAATACTGCACTTCAAAACCGTTCCTGTAAGCTTCTACTTGCGTGCTGAAGAAAGAAAACGTTTTGCCACCCTGTAGGTTGCTATAAAGATTGTTTATGCAGCTCAGCATAGGACTTAAAACACGTTGAATTGGAGAATTTTGAAAAATGTACGATGTGACATAGGAGACCAAATCATGCTAAAGTGCAAGGAAAGACTATACATCAGTTCAAAGGCTACATTATTCAAAAAAATACAACCATAAAAAAGGTAATAAGATTACATTCTCACACTTCATGGCTAGTAAGGTGCATTAAGCTGCTCAGATATTCATAACTTACTGTGACATTTGGGAAGATTACATTTTGCTGTGCACAGCCATTACTGCAGCTCAGATAATAACTAGCCAACGCATGGACCTGGATTATGATCCCTGTCATTGGAAACAAATTTGTGTTTTGAAGGTTGATCAGTTTCAAATCACCATTAGAAAGGGTTAATATGAAATACTGTGGGGTGTGTGTGTGCTTATGTGTATCTAATGGGTATGCATACATATAGTACATCAACCGCGCCGCGCCTTTCCTGTATTGCTTTCTCTGCCAGCTTTTTCTTTTTTGTCCTCGCTTCCCTTATAGGAAATGTTCAAATGGTAATTATTTCTTTTCTAGAATGTGCTTGCTAAAACGCTTATGTTTGCAGATTAGATTGGAAACCTAATTTGACAGGTTCCTGGATGGGTGGTTACTGATAATAGTGTATCTAGCCAAAAATGAAAGATTGGTGATGTAGGCTATAGGGTGAAGGTAAGGTCACCTCGAGTTGCCGTGTTTTGGTGTGATAATTGATGGTTGGCTGGTAGTTAAAACCAAATGCATAAAGAGTTGAATTTCTTGTTAGGAATTAGCAGGTGTTTTGTGGCTTGAATTTAACCCTCAGCTATTCTGTCTGCACATGAAATGCAGAGTTTGGCTTTGTTTGTTTCTTACCTTGATGGTGAGAGTGCTTCTTGAGGAATACCTCAGTTTTGAGGAGGATGATAAATTTAGTGTAAAGCGTATCGTTGCTTATGTATTTTACACTTTCAAATGTTTTGTTCAGTTGTTTGTTTTGTTGGGGTTTTTTCCTGTTTTTTTTTAAAGGCTGGGTGTACTTTTTGGTTTCCATTTCTTTTTTGATAATTTTGTGCTAATCCATTCTGCTGAGCCATTCCCCTTTGAATCCTGCCGTACCTTTCCTTAGGTAGGCCTCTGCTCCACCTTACAGAAGGGGAAAACTGAGGCTTGGCGAATGATAATGGTTTGATAGATTTGTTTGAGTTGACAGCGCAAGTTGATATAGAGAAGTGGGGAATATAATTCAAGTTTCCCCATTCAGTTCCCACAGTTTCCCTATATACTAAGGAAGCATCTAATGGTAAATTGCATAATTATTTTTCGTGATCAAGAGAGGAGAAAGTGGAAAAGCGTAAATTACTGTTTAGAAATTCTTGCCATGAGACATTGTCTATTCTGTCATAAAAGCAGTAACTTTCCCTGTTTCTTCTGGTGTTTGGCATTACTGATTTATACCCAGAAGACCAATGATTGCTTCTTCAAAGTGACAAGATTTAGACACTTGAGGAAAATGTATGGTAATTTCAGTAGTTAATGAAGAGTGCATATTCTGTTCCGTTGGGTGAGTTTATCTTCAGATCCTGACTAGCAGAGAGAAGCCATTGGAGCTTATGGGGAGCATGTTAGTACATGTATTTTGGGTCAGTTTTACATGGTATGACGTTGGCTCTTAATGGTCGAAGCTGTGAAACCATCTAGAAACAATGTCTTTTATTAGACTAACTTGTAAAAGTGAGAACAAGCTGAAGTACGCTTGATCACAATTCCATTTTTATCGTTTGAGTCCATACTGTCTGAATTCCTGTTTTATTTATAACGGGTATTTTGGCAAGCTTGAAGTTGAATATGTTTTTAAAGTTCAAGGAGAAGTTTAAAAAGTGGAGAGAGGGGTGTGGAATTGGTGTAGAAGAGTGAGGTTATACCATCCACCTTTCCTTCAACTCGAATTTTTTATTTTATCGAGCACACATGAGAATGAAGTAGGTTATTTCCTTCCCTGCTCCACTCTTTGGCACGTGCATGCATGGTTAGTTACTCAGTGTATGTTCAAACAAAGCCAGTGTCTAGAAGACTGGAAGTATTACAGGATGGAAGTGCCTTAGCCAAAGCATAGTCAAAGGCTTCAAACAGCGCTGCTGTTTCATGTTTGTGCAAACATGGCAAAGCTTTGCTTCCATTTAGTACCTGTGGCTACTAATGAAACCCATAGTTTATACTTAACTATCTTTATCCGGCATTTCAGGAATGACTCTTAAGTGATCATAAGTGGCAGTATTTCTGATGTGCATCAGATAGATGCCTTGGCTAGAATTGCCCTCTTATTTGAGGAATGTTAAGCACATGAAGGAATGCTTTTAGGGTCACTGCAGGCCATTTAGGTATCTCAGCTGACTTGGCGCTCTCCCCTGTTTTGGAACACTCAGTTGGTGCCTTCATTTTTCAGCCGTGTGGGGCAGCTAAGGACATCTGAATTTTAAACTACTCAAATGTTCTTCTGCAGCGACTGTCAGAGCAGGTGACACCTTAGGAGCACTTTTGTTGAAGTTACGCAACAGAACTTGAAACAAAGGAAGAATAGGAGGCTTGCAATAGAGGAAGAGGCTGGAGCACCTCTGCTAGAAGGACAGGCTGAGTTGGGTCTGTTCAGCCTGAAGAAGGCTCCAGGACACCTTACTGCAGCCCTCCAATACCTGAAGGGGACCTACAGGAAAGATGGGGAGGGACTTTTTGTAAGGGCTTGTGGTGATAGGACAAGGGGCAATGGTTATAAGCTAGAGCAGAATAGATTTAGATTAGACATTAGGAAGAAGTTCTTTACTACAAGGGTAGTGAGACACTGAATCGGTTGCCCAGAGAAGTTGTGGACGCCTTATCTCTTGAAGTGTTTAAGACCAGGCTGGATGGGCCTCTGAGCAACCTGCTGTAGTGGGAGGCGTCCCTCCCCATGACAGGGGTGTTGGAACTGGATGATATTTAAGGTCCCTTCCAACTCAAGCCATTCTATGAATAAGACTTTGATATTGATATTGGCCTCACTATGTTTTTTTAAGCTTTGATAGCTTTCTTCTGTCAGAATGAATAACTTTAAACATGGAACGGTACTGATAGAATTGTCTTAAGTGTGGTTTGTGGTTTTGTTTTTTTTTTTTTTTTTAATCTTTTGTCTGAAAGCTTGTTGGAGGCCAGTTTGACTTGGAAATGAACTTTATCATCCAAGAAGTAGAGGGCATCACCTGCATGGTAGACTTGCTGGACAAGTGTGAGATCACCTGCCAGGCTGAGGTGTGGAGCATGTTTACAGCAATCTTGAAGAAAAGCATACGCAATCTACAGGCGTGCACAGAAGTGGGGCTTGTTGAACAAGTGCTCAAGCGGATCGATAGAGCTGACAACATGATTGCAGGTACAGTTTCACCCACTACGTGACTCGAACTGTATTCCTTTTATGCAAAAGCTCATAGAAACATTTATTAATCGGTAGAAATTTGACACTGCATTTTATTAAGCGATTCTATTGCTGTTCTTTTCCTTTTCAGATCTCTTGGTGGATATGCTGGGCGTGTTGGCCAGCTATAACTTGACAGTTCGAGAGCTAAAGTTATTCTTCAGCAAGCTTCAAGGAGAAAAAGGGAGATGGGTAAAAGAAAACACAAAACTGAAACAATTTTTATAGTGCTGCTTGTATTTTTCCTAATGTTCATAAGTTAAAAGGCTGTCTGATAAACCTTATAATAAACAAATTTTAAATGCTAGAAGAAATACAGGATGCTGTCTGGTATTACATCAGTTATTTACAAGCAATTAAATATAGAGAGTAAAATAGTGATGAACTAAACTTCCTTCTGGAAGTCTGTGGACTGATTGGTCTTTTTGAACACATAATAAAATTCTAAGGAAGTGTTTCTGTGCGCATGTTTTTATCTGTTTAATTCCAGTTACGGGAAATTGAAGGAAAAAGGATTATTTTTTTGAGGCAAGAGAAATAAATAGAGAATGTCTACATAGAGAGTTCAGTGTGCTCCTATTTTCGCATTGTTCTTCTTTACCTGAAGAGTGAAAAAAAATTATCTAGTCAGGGGAATGAGAATTTGTGGCAGAAACTGAAATGAAGGCAATAAGCTCCCACTGAAAAATCATGTGTTTCTGCAGTTCCTGCATGAACTAGAAAGGGAGAAGAGGGTCTCCTTTTACTGCTGAGAACCTTCCTTCTCTAAAGTAAAAATGTGTATGTTGTGGAGGCCACAGGTAAATTTTCTTTGCCACAAAATCATTTTACTGGAACTGGTAGCTATTTTAACATTCATTTTACCTGCTTTGAATTTTAATTCACCTCCTGTTATCTCTAAATACTCTGCCTAATGCAGAAAAAAGGTACCATAGTGTCGCTGTCAACTTAAAAGGATTAAAAAAAAATTGTATTCAATATAAAAGCCAGTATGCAGAAATAATATAGCAAAATTTAAAAGACACTTTCAAATAACCTCAGAGATCTTAACTTGCGCAAATAAAAATACTCGAAACAGGGAGTTTAAACTTAATAGTTGAACATACAGGGTATATTTAACTACAGATGAATTAAAGTTGTCTCTGTAACATTAACTTTTTCATTTCCTGTCTCTCTGCTATTTGCATTTAATTTCCTTTCTTTATTAAAGACTAAATATAGAGGAAAGGAAGAGAAAATGCCACAGTTGCATTGCTAAGGAGTTGCACAACTCCATAAATCTTAAAATCAGCAGTGCTGTAAAGATAGAAAGTATTTGGCTACAACAAAAATGACAGTTGAATTCTGTAGTGCTGAAGGCATCTAAGCAGTTCTCAGTGTTGCCTTCAGATACCTGTAGCACTGTTTATCTGGCTACAATGTTGATAATGTTTGAAATACTTGTAATGGCTCATGCAGTGCTTAGTTTTCAGAGGGTGGCTGCTTACGAGAGAGGAAAAAGGGCACTTTCAGGAAAAGATCAGAAGCATAAAATTGTAGTGTAACAGTAGATCTATTGAAAGAGTTATGAAGTGGTAAAGACGACACACAAAATTGTTCTGTCACTATGAGCAGTATTTGCTGTACTTCTCTTGTGAGCTTATGCACTCGGTTTGGGGTTTATAGTATTACAACCAAATCAGTGCAGAAGTAGGATGGTGGTAGGGAAGTGTTAAGTATTCACACTAACTGAGCACTCAGTTTAGGTGCTCTGAACTACCCTTGAGACTTTGATCTTTCTCCATGGACTTATATGAAGGGTTCTGTGTAACCAAAGACACTTCAGTCTAGTACAAGACTGTAGCCTTGATGAAAATAGTCCTGCCTGCTGATCCTCCCTCTCCCTTTTGCTACGTATTTCCCATCTCCCTTGTTCTGGCCCAGGTTTCATGCAGCCACAACCTAAAACTGCTGTAAATGAGAATTGGTTTGCCTTTTTTTGTTGTTTTTTCCCCTCTAAATTATTTTTTAGGTAGATCAGGTAATTTTCATTAACTCGCTGCAAATCCACAAAAATGGTAGTGCTGATGAGAATGAGCAGATAGAGGCAGGCACCACCAGCCAGGGTCACTTTAGTTTATGCTGAATGCAAGTGGCTCTGGCCTTTAAGTCCTTAATTGAGTTATCTGATTAATTGTATTTCAGCACACCTATTGCGTAGTGTGTGAAGGTATCCACGACTCTTTGTTAATGTTGTTTATTGGAAGTGCTAAATATCTCGGAGCATTACTCAACCATCTGCAAAATTGACACTTATGTTGACACTTTAAAATGTGTCAACATAACTTTTTTTTTTTTTGCCTGTATAGTCTTTACTTTCTTATAGTTGTATTTTATTTCTTTACATGTGTAATAATTCTCTTTGTCAGCCACCACATGCTGGGAAGTTGCTGACTGTGTTGAAACACATGCCTCAGAAGTATGGACCTGATGCCTTCTTCAACTTCCCAGGAAAAAGTGCTGCAGTACGTAGATATTTTAAGTCTCTTGTTTGTTCGCTTGTTGTTCTGTTATGGCCATTGGTTATTTTCATTTGGGGTATTCTTTTGTCTTACCTGTCATTGGCACAGACCTAGAATTTTAACCAATGTTTTTCTTTACCTGACACCTACATTATCCCTAAATAAACCAGGCTTGTAATAAAAGTGCATTATCACTACAGAAGGACAAATACTATTTCTCATCAGCTGGACAGAGGAGAGAAAATACAGTAACACTTGTGTGTCGAGATAAGGACAGGGAGATGACTCAGCAATTACTGTCATAAGCAAAACAGACTCAACTTGGGGAAATTAATTTACTACCAATCAAATCAGAGTAGGGTAATGAGAAATAAATCCAAATCTTAAAACACCTTCCCCTTAAGCCTCCCTTGTTCCTGGACTCAACTTCACTCCCAATGTCTCTACGTCTTCCCCCTCAGCAGCATGGGGGGGATGGGGAATGGGGCTTGCAGTCAGTTCATTGTGTGTTTCTGCTGTTCCTTCCTCCTCAGGAGAGGACTGCTTCACTTTTCCCCTGCTCCAGCATGGGGTGTCTCCCATGGGAGACAGTCCTCCACAAACTTCTCCAACATGGGTCCTTTCCACAGGCTGCAGTTCTTCGCTAACTGCTCCAGCATGGGCCTTTTCCACCGGATTCAGAGACAGGCTGCTCCAGAATGTGTCCACCACTGGGTCATGGGTCCTGCCAGCAAACCTGCTCCAACATTCTCTCCTCTTCATGGGTCACAAGTCCTGTCAGGAGCCTGCTCCAATATGGGCCTCCCCCAGGGTCACAGCTTTCTTTGGGCATGTCTGCCTCTCCAGCATGGCGTCCTACGCAAGCTGCAGGTGGATATCTGCTCCACCATTGACCTCCATGGGTTGCAAGCGGACAGCCTGCCTCGCCATGGTCTTCACCATGCGTTGTGGAGGAATTTGCTCTGGTGCCTGGAGCACCTCCTTCTTCACTGACCTTGGTGTTATCACAGAGGCACTAGTACCACCATCACGCTGCCTTGGCCAGCAGCAGGTCTTGGAGCCAGCTGGCATTGCTTCTGTCAGATGCAGGGGAATCTTCTAGTGCTTTCTCACAGAAGCAGCCCCTGGAGCCTCTCTGCTACCAAACCCTTGCCATGCAAACCCAGTACAGCCTTATATCTAGAAACCTTTGCTAGTGAAACCACAGCAAGTATTGAATTAGACGTGACTGTATTGGCATCCTGAGTCAGTTGTTTTAATGGTCAGATGGTGCGAGAGTTATATATTGCTTGTAAGAATTCTCTGAGGAAATGTGGATCCTAGACATGTGTAGGTCAAATGATGCTGAAAGAGGATTAACTTTAATAATGATTGGTCTTTTGTAATTGATCTGTGGTGTTCACTTGAAAAAGAATTTGGAACTAAGTAGGAAGATTAGAAAATGCTGTGCAGAATCTTCTGTAGTGTATGAACATTTTTTCTCCTGCAACTGTAGGATGAAATGGAATATTCAAAATTTCATGCGTAATTCAGAGTAAGAATTGAATAAGATTTATCAGATGACACTAATTTTCTTCACACAAACCCATCACCTTTCTGCCTTGGTGGCTCGAGATTAAACTTCACCATAATAATGACATGAAGATTTTTTTTTAAGTGAAAAACTGAGACTGACAAATACAGACAACTAGAAGAAAGCTGCTGCCAGTTACCTGTTTATCACATGCAACAGAAATTGGAGACACACAGACATGGTTTTTATCCTTTGGGCTATTCATGTACTGATGGTGTGGTGTTTAACTTCAGTACTTGTGTTGAATGCTTGAACTGTATGTGGTACTGGGCTGCCTCAGTAACTTTAACCTGAATATTCTTATAGGTCTTTAAATTAAGAAGATGTAATATAACTGCTCCAACATCCCTTGTGAGTTAAAAGCAAATGATCATGCTGCCCGTTCCCAAAAAGTTAGGCTCAGAGACCTGCAGCCTGATTAGTTAGCTGGTATAGAGAAGGATTCATAGCTTTTTGTTTGGACAGGGATAGCTGAACGGAGCATGGGAGCATAATAAGGAGTCTGGCGACACTCAAATTCTTTGATGTTTTTGTCTGTTGGCATTGGTCGTCTGGACAGCATCTTTGATCAGAGGTTATGGCACTGGTAGTTGAAGTGTGTATTGCCAATCTGAGTACCAAAACACTGCGAAGTTAATAGCAGTGTTAAAAAGCACCACCCGGTAAACCCCCAACTGTTTGAAACAAAGGGCCCTACCACACAGTTTATCATTTAAGAGCTCTTGAGCTAACACAAAACCAGTGTTTGATAGGCAGACTTTGGCTGGTGGGGACTGTGTTACTTTTAAGGAAGTTTATCTGTCTGTTATGTCGTAACTGGAAGGCTACGTAGGCATGAGTTTCAAGGAAAGAATCTTTTAAGTGGCATGTGTACGATTCTGTTTTTATGGCTGGCTTCTTTTCAGTCAGTTACTTTCCTGAGTACAAACAACACTGTGTGAAAGGAAGCTTAGAAATCTGATTATTTTGTCAGGTTACTGCAAAACCAAATCAACTTGACTTTGCATTTTGAGGAGTTTTTAATGATCTAAGGCTTCCACTAAAACCTTTAATTTTTGAAGGTTCATATTACTAATCTTCTTTGTGGTAGAAAGACTAGTTTTAAATATTTGAATTAAATATTTTTAACAGTGGAGGACAAAAACCACAGAAGTTAGGCCAGATTTTTTTTTTTTTCCTATAGAGAAACTGTACACATTTGTACTGTCTATCTGTACATCAGGGTACATTTGTAGCATGTATCTTAAGCTTGTATACTTTTATTATTGTGGTGTTGATCTTTCTACATGAATAACTTTGTTTTCTTTAGGCTATTGCCTTACCTCCTATAGCCAAGTGGCCCTACCAGAATGGCTTTACTTTCCACACTTGGCTAAGAATGGATCCTGTAAATAATATCAATGTGGATAAGGATAAGCCTTACTTATATTGGTGAGTATTATGTAAAACCCTGTTTCTGATGTTCAGGTTGTATTAACTGTGTCAGTGATTTCCGCTTCCATCTTTGTATGTGCTTATTTTGTTCTGATTTGTTAGTTTTCGAACAAACAAAGGACTCGGTTATTCTGCTCACTTCGTTGGAGGCTGCTTGATTGTAACGTCCATAAAATCAAAGGGAAAAGGTTTCCAGCATTGTGTAAAATTTGATTTCAAGCCACAAAAGGTGAGTAAAATTAATAAAATCTTTCAAAGAGGTTTCATAAATCTAAAAATGTAGCCTGAAGGGGAGTGTTGGAGTGTTGTGCTATTGATTAGGGGGAGTGTTGTAGCTGTTGATTAGGCTCATCTTTCCGTGTAACAGCAGTTACGCTGCAATGAGCAAAACAAATTTGTGTTCTGAATTCTTACAGCTTTTTAATTTTACTTACTAAATGTGTAAGAAAGAGCAGAAAATGCAGTGTACCAGAAGCTTTGTAAACTTGTGAGCCTTGTCTGAGCTCTCAGAGAACTCTTAGTACATTGACACAGCTTGAAAGTTACAAAGCTTGTGCCTTTTTTTTTCCCCTTTCTCTGTTTATACTGTTTTCTCCCACCTCCAGACATTCTCTTCTCCTTTTCCTAAAGGATTCTGCTAAGGCTTTTCTTTATGTCATTGCTTACTTGATGTGGATGAAGGCAGTGTTATTTTAAGTAAGCATGATTACTAGCCCACATTTTGTTTTCCTAATCAAGCTATGACCCCTTTAATAGGAGTGTGGTCTCCTATACATGTGGGAGAACAGCCTGTGAGCTCTTAAAAGAATATTATACTTTTTTTGCTATTCAGGTTGTCCAGAAAATAGTCTCCTTGCATTTGATCCTTTATTTTATGTGTCATTTTAAACATAACAATTGAAATTGATTTTATTGTTGGTGTTCAAGGCTCCCTTGCCTATTGAGTAGTATTATTCTATGTTGAAAATACTTCCTTTGTTATTTAGCTCTTCTGCTAATGTTTCTGGAGCAACTGGCATAAACATTTTGGGGGAGAACAGGCCTCCTTGGGAATTTCTTTCCAGTAATCCTTTGCTCTAAATATGGATTCTGTCTGTGATGATTTGACCTGCACAGCCTTTCCAAGCCTTGAGTCTGGAGCCATCCTTGCTCCTTGGAATGACAACATTAGCAGTAGTCCATTATGCTAACAGTAACCCAACCTAAAACTTACATGGTGATTTTAGTGGAAATGTGGTTCAGTGTTGCCATGAAGACTTTGTGTTCTAGGCCATAAATATCTTTCAAGCTTCTGTGCCTACCTTTTGTGGGAAAAACCATCGTACTATCCTCTAGAAGGCTCACAAATGACTTAGTCTTTTAAAGGAAGAATGAAAGAATTATTTTAATTGACATAAATGGATTTGTTCTACTGTCACCCTCTTTACTGCTTAAGCTACTTTAAGTGTTTACAGAATTGTATCAATCGTTTTCTTATCATTTAGTGGTATATGGTTACTATAGTGCACATCTATAACCGCTGGAAGAACAGTGAACTTCGATGTTACGTGAATGGGGAGCTGGCGTCTTACGGAGAAATAACATGGTTTGTCAACACCAGTGATGTAAGTAATAGTAATATCCATAGTTGATCATCTTGATGGATTGAATAGATTTTCTCTGGCATTTTATTAATATACTTGACCCATTTTAAGCTTTTTTTAAAAAATGTTAGAATAAAGTTAATAAGCTTTTGGTAGAAGAGTAGATTTTGCTTTTATACTGCTCAGACCTTAAATTTGGTTTCTGCTGAGACGCTTAAATGCTTGTTTATGTAAAAATAATATTCCCTGATAATATGTATATTCTTAGCATAATTTGCTTGTGTAGTGTAGATTAAACCCTGTTACTGGGTTCTGTTTCATTTTCAGACATTTGACAAGTGTTTCCTGGGTTCTTCAGAAACAGCAGATGCTAACCGAGTGTTTTGTGGGCAAATGACATCGGTTTACCTTTTCAGTGAGGCTCTCAATGCTGCTCAGATCTTTGCCATTTATCAGCTTGGTCTGGGATATAAGGTATCTTAGAACTGACTGTAAAATTTCCAAAATTTAAATCTGATAAGATTCTTTATGGGGGGTTTTAAGAATGTTGTGACACCTTTGTGTTCTTCTAAAGATGTTCTTCCATGTAATCCTTTTATTAAACTTCCATGTTTCTTCTAGAAGCCCATGTATTGCCTCACAAACTGCAAGTAAGCAGATTAATTATTAAACATGAATTTGTGTTCCTGCTTACTTCTCAAAATTTCCATGTTGGTGGTTGGGTGAGGGAGAACCACCACTGTAATCTCTGGCTAGGTTCACTGTTTCATTGAGGCTGAAAACTTTAGATCCAGTATGATAGATTTGTTTTAGAAGTGTAGCTTTACAGTTGATTACGCTCGTCAGGGTTGGGTTTTTTTTTTAATGTGTGAAGCTAGTACTGAGGATTGGTTTTGTTGCAGTGATTTATTGTTTGTTTTGTCATAGCCTGAGGGGCACGAATTGAAGACTGTTATTCCCTAGCAGCTGTACAAACATACGCTCAAAAAGATGGTTCCTATTCTGTCTCCTCCTCAATTATTAGTTCCTTCTGAGTGAACATTGCTGACTGTCATTCTGCTTCTAATGTGTTTCTTTTACATTACCCACCATTTTGGCAATGTCAGTCTGCAGGGGTCCAGAAAAAATTCCACAGTTACACTGTAAAATTAAATTTGACTTAACATTGTGGTGAGACCCCTTCTTTCTGAGGTCTTGCTAGATTGGAGAAACAATGTGTTAGTCATTTTTTGGCAATAGTTGTGTTCTGAACTGTATTCTTGGTGTGTGTAATCTTAATTTTAATCTTTTTTTCTCTCTTTTTTTTTTTTTTTTTCTTCCTCAACCCTGCTCCCCTATCCAGGGAACATTCAAATTCAAAGCAGAAAGCGATCTCTTCCTTGCTGAACATCACAAATTGTTGCTATATGATGGCAAATTATCCAGTGCTATTGCTTTTATGTACAATCCAAGGGCTACAGATGCACAGCTGTGTCTAGAATCATCCCCTAAGGATAACCCTTCTATTTTTGTTCATTCACCACATGCCCTCATGCTGCAGGTATTTCAACATTTGCATAGATTTGGGGGATACAAATGATTTCTGTTTTGAAAAGCTAAAAATCAAATTTTAGAGGGATTTGGGCAAGATAGGGAACTGCTGATAGGTTGGGTTTTTTCAGTTGTCCCCCCTGCTGCCTGCCCTGATTCTTGAATTAATGTGGATGCGCAAGATTCTTAAGAGAAAGGTTTACTTTATCAAAGTTACAACCTAAAAATGTCAGTATTACAAAGGCTGTGTTAGCTTAAAAGAAAAGAAAAGGAAAAAATCTTCTTCCCCATTTCTGACGCATGTTTGCTCCCCGGGGGATATCATGTATCTCCCATCCTTTGCCCTGTTAATATGACAACCTTTTCTTCCCTTTGAACACCTTCATCTTTTAATTTGTCAGAAGCTTTTAATGTGTTCTGTTCTAGAGTTTGTCTTGGGGTTTGCAAGGCACCTCCTGTGTATTCAGTTGAGGTTCTGCACCGTAGACTCTGTCTAAAGCAGTAGGTCAGCCAGACCGAGTGTGGCTGGGGCAGCCAGTCTGTACTACTTGCCACTGCTTGTTATTTGGTCATAATACAATCTTTATCTGGAAGACATTTCAAACTTTTTAACATTTTCTGAAGGAGATTTCAGTGTTTCTTAATTCTTCTTTGCAGGATGTGAAAGCAGTCTTAACGCATTCTATCCAAAGTGCCCTGCACTCGATTGGAGGCGTGCAGGTGCTTTTCCCTCTCTTTGCACAGTTAGACTACAGGCAATACTCATCGGACCACATTGACACAACTGTTTGGTGAGTGCATGTACTTACTGCTGGTTTTGTACTTTCTAAGTAAAAGAAATAACCTCTTGCTTTAAGTGGCATAATGGTTTAAATTGTCTTGTTCAACAACAACTTACATCTAACAACAAAAAGTGGCCTTGTTACAAGCTGGACCTTAAAGTGAAATGTTTTTATTTTTATCAAATGAAAGTTCTATAAAAGTTCACACAGAATCAAAATGTTCATATTTCTACTTTACAACTTTTTAAATGTAAGATAATTAGAGATAATTCTCTTGAACTTATCCCTGTCATGGAGAAAATCCACTGTGGATTTCAAGAGAAACTCCATGTAGCTGAAAAATTCGTCCTTCTTGGAGTTATTTGTTGGATTTTTTTTTTTTTTTTGTTTTGTCTTCTTGTGGTGGTTTTGTTTTTTAACCCTCGGGCCTTTTGGAAGACACTGTTGTTCAGTGTTACCACCAAGCTTTTCCTCTGGTTTCAGCTCTTTTTCAGCTCAGTTCAACTTCTGAACATCCAGGCAAAGAAACTGGTGGAGCTCCTAAACTCAAGAGTAGTATTAAAAGCAAAGGGATTGCTTTTTTAGAATCCTGATGTAGTTTGCTCTGTTTCATTGCACTTGTCGTTTCATGACTGTTAAAAGATGATTTACACCCATATTGTTGCTAAGAATGGATGGTCACAATGTTCCTTCAGCCCATTTGTACATCCCTGGGCCTCTCTTGAGCTTGCTCAGACTTGGACATCTATGTGATGAGTCAGGGATTTGATTCAGTTGTCAACTGGCCCAGCAATAAGAGGGGTTTTCAGCTGTCTTGATTCATAGGCACTAGTGCTGTGACGCAAGGGGAGGGGCATGGACATTTTTTCTGGCAGCAGGACAGAATTAATTTCGCTTGAATCATTAGTAAAGCTTTGTTTAGAAAAATACTGTTCAATATCTGCTCATCTGAAAGCAGTAAGAAGTGGAACAGCAGTTGTTACTGATCTTGCAGGGGTTTATAAGTGCAGTACAAAGCAGAGAGAAGTACACACTTCACCGTTGTTTTGTAAGTGTTTTCAGAGTAATTTTGCTACTGTACGTTTATCTCCATTTAGAATTTTAAGTTACAAGTGCATTAATTAAAAGCAAGAAGTTAGAGCTTTCAAAATGTAGTCTTGACTTTGGCTTTACAAAAATCTCATCTGAGCTATCTCTGGGCCGGGTGATGGAAATGTTAATTTGGACATCCTTTCTGCTTCATTGTAAGCTATTCGAACTTTTTTCTTTACTGCGTCTTTATGTTTTTCAGTTCTACTTTATTGGCTTTCATCATGGAGTTGTTGAAGAACTCCATTGCTATGCAAGAACAGATGCTTTCCTGTAAGGGCTTCCTTGTGATAGGATATAGCCTAGAAAAGGTAAGCTAAAGCTATCTTGATGGCTTGCCTTTATGCTGAATTTTTTGGAGATACTTTTCCTACACTGTTGCAGGTCTCTTCCTTAAGCAGATCTTCTTTTACAGTCTTCCAAAGCCCATGTCACCCGAGCTGTACTAGAACTTTGCCTTGCCTTTTCGAAATACCTGAGCAACTTAAACAATGGGGTGCCCTTGCTGAAGCAGCTGTGTGATCATGTTCTCCTTAATCCTGCAATATGGATTCATATCCCAGCACAGGTAAAATTGCTTATTCTTGGGAAGAAGGTATCTTGGGTATCAATGTGGGAGCGTTGAGACTAAGCCTGGACTCCAAGAATTATAGTTCCTGGCTCCTCAACACAAATCATACAGGAGCTGTTTTCAGATTTTGCTTTTCTGCATGTAGCTGTGAAGTTTTGCAGAAACCCATGGTTTTCAAGGAGTTTGGAAATGTGCAGCGTTCCACAGAGTGGAGTTGGTAGTGACTTCTGCACCGACCCAGTCGGTGTTGTAGATTCAGAAGGAATTTTGGACAGGTTAGTTGGCAAAAACCCAGCAGATTTAAAGAGAAACGATCCCGGGTGTCAGGTTTGAAGTCTTAATTTAGATTGACATGTTCCCTGCAGAGTATTTTTTGTATTGGTGAAATGATATTCTCTGTGTGTGAGCAGCTTGGATGGAAACTTTCTGGTTGGTTCTACCAGAAACCTTCTTACCAGAT
The DNA here is from genome assembly GCA_033439905.1 of Ceryle rudis. Taxonomy (NCBI): domain Eukaryota; kingdom Metazoa; phylum Chordata; class Aves; order Coraciiformes; family Cerylidae; genus Ceryle; species Ceryle rudis. Next base: position 68,398 of record JAAGNO010005981.1, on the reverse strand, counting down.
TTTTTTGATCTCCTCCATAAAGGGGTTTGGTTTGCATTTCAAAAATTGAGGCAGCACTAGCAATGTTACTGTTGAAGTTGTAAAACATTTGTTGGCTACAGCTGAATGAAACTAAGTATTTTTTAAGTCATTATTTCTCAGAAGTAAAAGGGAAAGGAGCTGTGTAAATAATTAAGCCTATAATGAGTACTTAAGCCTATAATACATGCACACCTTTCTATAATACTGCATGTGTGACCCTATTCTGAACAGAGAGGTTGGCCTAGATGATCTCCAGAGGTGCGTTCCCATCTCAGCTGACCGTGGTGGTGTGAATACCAGGCTTTCATACACCTATGAGTGTGGACCAGCTTAGAAACCCCCATAGCACTCTATATACTCTATATTTAAAAATAATATGAAATTTTTCATCGGTTTCATGGAGTTTTAAGAGCTTTGTGACTTAACTGTGCAGAGAAAATCTATTTCTTTAAGACATTAAGAGAAGGAATTTAAGAATGCAGTTGTCTGATGTTCTGCAATTTTGCCGTAACAATTTTTGATCTTCTTATGGGGTGTTGTAGGTTCAGCTGATCCTGTACACTTACCTGTCCACCGAGTTCATTGGCACTGTTAACATATATGGTGCAATCCGGCGGGTTGGGACGGTCCTTCTGGTCATGCACACCCTGAAGTACTACTACTGGGTAGTGAATCCTCAGGATCGCAGTGGTATAACTCCCAAGGGCATAGGTATGTATTGGTTTCTGCTCTCACAAGCTGGTGTTTGTTTCAAAATCCTGTTTTATAGAGTAGAACAGCATGTTTCAGAATTTTATTTTAACAGGAGGGGTTCACTCTAACAGTTTGAGCAGTGTGCTTATGTCCATAGGATATTCTTCAACACTCTTTTTTTTCCACAATCTAACGGAAACTTTCTTGAGACCTCGTATCCTCTGTCATCAAAGATCTATGTGAATTAATATTAGCTTAACCAGAAGTGGTCAGAGAAATGGTGGGGTTTTGTAAATGTAGAGCTGTGTCTGGGAATGTGGTCTCTTTATGGAGCTTGTTCAGGTACTTTTCTTGGAATTTCAGAGTGAGAAGCAAGTGATGAAAGCAAGCTTAATGTAGAGTGCTCCTTAGAATTCCTGCCACCAACTTCTCAAAATGACCAGCCTTTCCTATTAGAGGGTTGCAAAGATTGTTTTGTAGTATTTTGTGTCCTGTAAGGAGCAAAGCATCTGTGTTTTCTCCTTTCTTTTTAGTGAAGACATGGATTTACTTAGTTTCTGAACTGATTTATTGAGCCTGAGGCAAGTGTATGTGTAGGATAGTCTTACTAATAAAGTTTAATGGCATAATTTGCCTAGACTGGTCTGCATTGAAAATAACTCTTCTTAAACCAACTATGCCTGTGAGCCTATACGGTAGAAAACCAGGCTCGTATGATCACTTAGATTTGCTAGTTGATTTGCTTTTCCCCATTGATTAAGATCGTAAGAGCTGTGAACCTATGAGCAAATATAAAAACTATCCCTAGAAATGTATTTGCAACTGTTCATTTGCTTTCTCTATGAAAGCTTTTCCATGGCTTTGACATGTGGTTGCACCTGTTTTTTTAACCTTGCCTCTCCTGGGAACTACTCCATGTTTGAGTATTTAAAATGTTTCACTGAAAATCTGCTTTACACGAGAATGGCAGAAGCAAGTCCTTTTGACTTGGAGGTAAATTAAATCGTGTCTTTCAATGTAATTTTATATATAGATTTGTAAGATTGGGTTTTGTGTGTATGTAGCCACTGTGTAATAATGACACATAGTTCTTCCTTTGAGGTTTAGCAGAAGAACTTTCAAAGGTCTGTAGTTTACAATTGTTATTAAAACTGGAAATCCTGACATTCTCATACCAGTCGTACTCCTTGGATGAAGTTGGTTCACAGACAATGCAAGGGAGTGGTACGATCATGAAAAAAGTTCAGAGGGCTTTAAATAATTAATAATTAAATTATAACTACTTAATTAAAGCCTCGGTAGAACCTCACTGATGTGCATTTCTCTGAGAAAACAGTGATAAAATGTTCTGTAGTCTGAAGTGGAGGAAAGATAGCGTTACTTAGGATTGTGCACTCTTCACCTAAAAAATGCCTTGTATTTTTCTTTACGTGAAAATGCACGCTACCCTAACAACTGTTAATTTGCATTTCCTAGATCTACTTTTCTTCTTTTGTAGATGGGCCACGGCCTACTCAAAAAGAGATCTTATCTCTGCGGGCATTCTTGTTGATGTTCATTAAACAGCTAGTGATGAAGGTAGGATAACATTAAATTGTGACAGGATATCTTCAGTTTCATAAGGAAATGCTCTTTAATATAGCAATTTTTTTGAAGCACGTTGAATTCTGTAACAAGTAAATAGAAATACCATGGAAGGTGCATCTTTTTATTGTGGCTTTCGTTACAGGAAGCAGTGATAAAGATGCATTTTTCTCCCTTTTAAGCTGTTTTTATCTAAAGTGGAGCTGTTAAATTATTAACTTAGAAATGTTTACTACTGGGGAAATAAGTATTTGATTATTTCTTTTTTTTTTTTTTTTTTTTTTTTTTGGTCCTAAAAGACCTTAAAGACTGAAGAGCAATATTTGACATTATATGCCGTGGGGATCAGAAAGACGAGCAGTGTTTCACAGCTGTTTGTTAGATATTAGAGGAATATTGAAATTCAGCAGTTCTGCTGCTTATAGACTCTTCTTAACCCTTTCCTGTTGCAAACTCTGGTCTCCCGCTTCTCTCCCTTCTATAGACTGACTTCTCTGTTTGAATCTAGCTGAAATTTTCCCCTCTTCTCTGTGTTGCCAGGGGACCAGTACGTTCTCTGTGCTGCTGCTCCTAGCCCAAGTAGTGTGAAGGAGTAACCACCAGAAAAGTTCTGCTCTTGGCTCTCATGCTCTTTCTTAAAATTGCATGCTCTGCAATTGAAATACTGGGGACAATTTAGCTATCAAACTATAAAAGACTTTCATTAAATATCAGTTTCATTGTTAATTTTTTAATTCTTTTAAAATTTTGATCAGATTTATAAGGAGGACATTTAGGAGTTTCACAGGGACAGTAAAAAGCACATCCATCCCTAAAGGCTGATTCTTCTGCAGATTTTCTGTTTGTACACAGTGGTACAAAATATTTTGGGGAAATGAGACTTTAAAAATGAAAAGCCCTAGAAATGAAGAAGGCTGCTTTTCCCTGTGCTCACCCTGCTCTTAGACACTGTTGTGTTTTAGTTTATTTTCACCCAAAAGACTTCAAGGCACATTCCTGACATAACTGCCATAAATGATTTAAAGTTGTGCCAAGTTGATAGCAACTGACAGTAGGACTCTGTGGTGGAATATAAGCAGCAAACAGCTGTAGGCACAGCTAACGGGCTTAGAATTAAACAGCCAGGTCTACTTTTGAATCCTCTTTGCCAACTTCAATTTAATTCTTCTATTAATAGGAAGCTCTCGGTTCAAATTGTCTGTATCAATTAACATGTGTTACTGTAATACTTCCGTAATACTTCCATTACTTTCTAGCTTATTTTTATGCCTCTCTTGGAGTTGGCTTAAAGCACTTTCATGACCTTTTGGGGGGGGGGGAGGTGTGTGTGTATTTTTTCGGCAGGAAAAAAGCTGCCTTCCATCTATTAGAGTACAAAGTGAAAACAAATTTGTGTTGTGGGCCTTGCTTTGTATACAAACTATTGCTTGTAATAATGCTCTTGTGGGACCAGTACTTCTGTACCTGAAAGATGACAGTTAAAACTTGATTGTTTTCAAAGGACTATGGAATAAAAGAAGATGAATTGCAAGCTATCCTCAATTACCTGCTCACTATACACGAGGTAATTTTTAATTTGGGGATTTGTGGGAGGAGAGGTCTACTACTTCTGCTGCTTGTGACCATCAAATACTTGAATCCAAATATTACCTTTTTTTGCCACAAGATGGCTCTGCAGAGGAAGTAGCAAACATTGTCCAACTCTTTAGCGTAGCGTGCCGAATTGCCAATATTCTTGCAGTGATTTAAGCCCCATGTTCAGTGCTAGATTGAAGTTCATTAAGCCAGTAAGTCAAAATGGTTTCTTATGTTGTTCTGCAAACTGATTTACCACACAGAAAAACAGATGGTGAGACTGACTTGGGCGGGGGGGGGGGAAGACATAACATTGTT